>RJWH01003762.1:0-135284 GCA_004363575.1 Solenodon paradoxus | reverse complement strand
GGAATAAGCCCGATTCTCCTCCAGGAAGCAGGCAGGCACTTCTTTCTGAGTCCTCTTCTCACAAGGGGAGACATTTTCCAGAGGGTGGGATACAAGTGTTTCCAGCTCATTCTCTTAGAGATAGGGCCTTTTCATTTTGAGGTACTAATTTTTCTAATTCATCACCGCAGAGAGGAACCTTTCATTTCTTAAAAACTCTTCCTGCTGGGTACCTTTCCTCCTCACAGCAAGGCCAGCAGCCTGTCACCCAGCCTAGCAACAGCAGATACTTCCTTGCCAGCACATGAAAGATGCTCTCTAAATTGCAGGAGCCATGGTGCTAGTGGCTCCCAGGGGAAATTACCAATGTAGGACAGCTAGTTCACCTCGTCACGTACCATACTAGCTAATAAAGTGGAGTGGTTCCGGCTTACCTAAGTGTTCTGGTGCTTCACAGGCCTGGCCAACCTCAGCCCTCCCCCAGGACCCAGTGTCCAGTTAAGGCCTCACATAGCTAGGTCCCTAACACAGCCTTCTCTAGAGCTACTGATTGGTCAGTACTTGTGCCATGTTTGATGTTAAAGTTTCTGACAGCATACTCGCAAAAGGCTCAGGAACTCCCCTCCATTTCTGAGACCCTTCTTTTGTTAGGTGGCTGGCAATGGTTTAGGTCAGTCTCGGAATCTGTGACCATGTCAGCTTTAACAACTGCTCTTTCCTCAGAACTCCTAAGGCACAGCTCCCCTAGAGGAGGCCACCAGAGTGGCACAGCCCGGCTTCTAAGGAGACATGCAGAAGAAATTGGCCCCTCCCTGAAACACTGTGCTGTCTGTCAGGAACTGGGGAGGGGACAAGTGTCAATGGAAGCAAAGCCATCTAAGGTTTACTGAGTAGACACTGTCACACTTGTCACACTCCCAGCACCCGTTTTACTTGTTGAGGGGTCACCGCCCTGCGTGCTCCCTCAGGTTTCCCTGCTACCTCAGGGCCTGATGGAAGGCGATTCTTGGATGGGCTCTTAGGTTTGCAAGAATTCACTCTTATTTGAATGCATGAAGAATTTGGTGTTTCATGATCACCCAGCTACTGGCTGCTGAGGACTCCCCTCCTCTCTTAGAAGTAATTTCACCAAGGAGGTGATACACTGAAATCTATAAGGCACTGGTGGAAGAAACTGAAGAAGATACAAATAAATGGAAATATATCCGACATCCATGGATTGGAATAGTTATATTGTTAAGATAGCTATACTATCTTAAGCCACCCACAGATTCAATGTAATTCCTGGTCTCACTAGGAATTCTATTCATATGTGAAATGTAAAGAAACAAAACAAATGAACTAATAAAATTCTCTTAGACTCTGAAATAAAGACTGCTGTTACCAGAAAGGAGAAGGTAGAGGAAAGGTACCTGGAGTAGAGAAAGTAAAAACGATAGTGGTAAATGGCACCTGAACTCTGGTGGTGGATGCAGTGTGATATGTACATTGATTGAAGTGTGAGTCTATTCTCCTGAAATTTATGGAGTATAATAAATAAATGAAACATTAATAAAATAAGAAAAAAGGAAATCCTAAAATTATTATGAAGCCATAAAAGACCTCAAATAGCCAGAGGTTTCTCAAGAAAGAACAAAGTTTCAGGCATTATGTTTACTGATTTCAGACCATATTACAGAACTATAATAATCAAGCAGTATGGTATTGACATAAATTACACATATAGACAAATGGACCAGAATAAAGATTTCCAAAATAAACCAATGTATATATGAACAGTTGATACTTGATAAAAGAGGCACGAAAACTCACAGGGGACAGAATAGTCTTTTCAATGAATGGTATTAGGAAAACTAGGTATCCACATGCAAAAGAATTAAATTGGACCCCTTTTTAAACTCACAATAAAATGAACTTAAAACAAAGGCTTGAAACCATAAGACTGTTAGAGGAAAACAGGGATAAAACTCTCCAATTTTGGACTCGGCATTGACTTTTTTGGATTTGACTCTGAAAACACAAGAAACAAAAGTGAAAACTAGCAAGTATGACTACATCAAATTGAAAAACTTCTACACAACAAAAGAAAAAAATCAACAAAATAGAAAGTCAACCTGCAGCATGAGAAAAATATTTGCCAATCATTTTCAGCAATTGGTTAATACCCAAAATGTTTAAAGGAACTCTAACAACTCAGCAGTAAGAAAACAACATAAAAAAATGGGCAGAGTCTGACTAGGCATTTTACCCCAAAAGACATCCAAATACCCAATAGGTACATGAAAAAGTGCTCAACATCACTAATCATCAGAAAAATTCAAAACAAAACCACAGTGAGCTATCACTTTACACCTAGCAAAATGGCTATGATCAAAAAGACAGGAGATTATAAGGTGAAGATGTGGAGGAAAAGCAACACTCATGCACCATTGGTGGAAATATAAATTGTTACAGCCACTATGGGAACAGTATGGAGATTCCTCAAAAAAAAAAAAAAAAAAGATAATAGTCCCATGTGATCCAGAATCCTGTTTCTGAGCATGTATCCGAAAGAAGTGAAATCACTGTCTCAAAGAGTTTTCTACTTGCTCATGATCATTGCAAATTATTCTCAGTAGCCAAGATATGGAAACCATAAAATCAATGGATAAAGAAATGTGATCTATGCAATCAGGTATTGCAAACAATACTTCATTAGATATTTCATAAGGCTATTCCCTCATTGTGCAAATGGCGGAGCATAGTTACACAAACCTAGCTGGTATAGCCTACTATACACCGTGACTATATGGGATAGTCTTTTGGGACCACTGTGCTGGATAAGGTCCATTGTTGACCAAAATGTCATTAAGCCACATATGACTATATGCATACAATGGAATATTATTCAACCATAAAAGAGAAGAAAATTCTGCTGTTTGTGACAACCAACATGGATGAAATGTGAGGGTATTATTCTAAGTGAAATAAATCAGAGAATGAAACACCGTTTCTAACTCATATGTGGAATCTAAAAATGCCACACTCAGAAACAGTAGATCGGCAGTTTCCTGAGGCTGCAGTGTGTGGGAATAATATGTTTGTCAACAGGTATAGACTTCCAGATTCCAGATATAAAATGAACAAATACTAGGAATGTACCGTATAACATGGTGACTTTGGTTAGCAATGCTCTGTTGTATGTTTGAAATTTTCCAGGGGAGTAGATCTTATTGGTTCTTACAACAACAAAAAAGGAAATTATTTGAGGTGACATATGTGTTATCTAAATAACTTTGCAGTATATCCATGTATCAAATCATCACATTATATACCTTTATCTTAATATAATGGTATATAGAGATTATACCTCAATAAAGCTGGAAAAAGTAATAAATGTCAAAAACATGTAGTAAAAGTCCTACTTACATTTTTTTCTATCCAAAAAATAAAATTTCAATAAATCTTGGTCACTGATAAAAAGTGGGGCTACATTCTAGAAAGCATGTGATAGGAATACCTAGAAAATGTATTTGGGAATTACTGAAAACCTCAGTGTTCTGTTTAAAATCCATTTGGTGATTTCCTGTGTGTGTGTGTGTGTGTGTGTGTATGTGTGTGTGTGTGTGTGTGTGTACACTTAGCATGAGAAAAGAGCTACAAAAACATAGGTGCATGAAGTTCTGACTCTGCAGTCAGGTTGGCTAGGTTTAAATCCTGAATTCGATTTATAAACTGGGTTATGTAGAATAAATTATTCCATCACTCTTAGGTCCTGTTTCCCAACCATTCATATGGGGTAAGAAGAGCACTTACTTCAGAGGGTGTTTGTAAGGATTAAATGAATTAATTTGTGTGAACGACATAGGATAATGCTTGACAGACAGTAAACAATGGGTATTGTTGTAATTTTAACAGCTACTCTTTGTAATCCTGCAAAGGCAAGTACATTCACATGAAATGACAGCCTGCTCCTGAGAATCAACTGCAAAGCTACTGCTTCCCTGGGCTTCTCAGCTGTCCAGAACTCAGAGCACTTAACTGTAATTCTGGAATGGGTAGAAATGGCTCAGCATGGGTTAAAACAGTCAGAGGGGGAGAGTGAGGAAGAAGAGGAGGGGGGAGCTTTTCCAGATAGTCTGATGTATAAATACCAAGGAAAGAGAAAAAAGACCTCAGTCCGGGGACCATGTCAATTGTAGTCTGCAGCTCTCTCGCTGACAGTCTCACCTCTGCATATTTACACCCTCCTGCTCTGATTTGCTTCCTGAGTCAGGGCCACTGTGTCTCATCAAATAAAATAGGCTCTCAAATCCTCAACCGTGAGTTTCTCACAACTGCTGGTTTCAATGAGATGCATTTTAATTTCATGGTAAATGTCAGTTTTCATCGGCTCCGATGTCCTCATGACATAATGTGACTTGAAGATATGAAAATACCTTCTAACCAGATACTTCTAATTAGGTAGAGGTCTTGGGTAGGGAGGCACTCTCTAATTACTCCTGAGGTAATCAGGAGAAATCACACTTGATATTATATGCTATAAATTGGCTTCCAGAAATTCAGGGCCAGCGTTTACCACCACAGGACTTCTTTCAGTCAAACGCCCATATTTTCTTTTACTGAAAGATACTTCATATCTCTCTGTTTCTTCAAATCACCTCCTCCCCCTTTATATTTATGGCTTTAGACAGAGTCCTTACTATGCATTATAACTGACCACCAACCAGGCTGAGAGCAAATACTGCGTAGTTTGAAAGAAACCCAATAGCTAAATCTGAAAGCAAACACATAGGTGTCAGGCGACTTAAGTTGGAAATCATTTGGAGATGTCACAAGTACAGGCATTATGGTTAAAGGGAGCTTGTCAGCTAGTGAGAAAGTGACAAGGATGGCATCTGGCTTGTATACCAGACAAGGCTTTAGTGCTACTAACTGAATTGAAGAGAAATCCCCAAAGAACTCCAACCATAAGTACTTGAGTCTATAAATCCATTTTTATATGCTTTCACCTGTCAGTTTCTTTGGGGACCATCTTAAGTTAATTCCTTACTTTGATTCATAATTGTTAAACTTCATGTTTTTAACTCTGCTTGGATTTGAGTTAAGCCACACCTCTGGACTGACAGTAAACAGTGAAACTATAAGATCCAGGGAACATCCCAAATGAGGATTGGCCTGTCTGAGGTTTTTGTTGGTGTGTGGTTTGGTTGAATCACTTCCACTGTCCTGACAGGTATAAATGCAGGAAGGAAGGCCCCAGTTAGTGATGCAGTGAATTTTGCTAACCTGGATTTGAAAGTCTCCATGTATTTTCTGCTTAAATATGCATATAACCACCAGATACTCTGCTGGGATCTTAGGGACTGTAGGGAGAGTGTCAAGTGTCTCTTTGGTGCTGACATCTACTAAAGTAGAATAGATTTGATCCACACCGCAGTGGTCAGTGCTTGAGTGATTTAAAAGGTGGGTAAAGGCTGTACTGTTAGGTGTGCTTTATAGTGTGCTGTAGAAATGCTTCAACATCAAGCAGTCTGGTCTTTCTAACTGTATTTACCTGGATCGCATTGTTATCAGGACTTCTGTGTTCAGCGAGTTTAATATTTGGTCATTGCCTCATAGTCCTTCAAAGGGGACAGAGGGTAGAACCATTTAGAATCCTAATCATGTAAGTATTCATACGTGAAATATAAAAATGGGTCACTTAGATCTGAGATGAGAAATGGTTCAAGTATAATCTAGGATTAGGCAAGAGCGAGAAATAGGAAAATGCAATGCCTGGTTTGATCAATATAAACAGCCAAAAGAAATTCAAGATAAAATAAGAATGCTGTAGTAGAAAGCTGGCTGGACAAACTATTCAATTTAATTATCCAAAAGCAGTTTAAACTATCTATATTTATAGTTATTCATTTTGCAGATCAATGAAGAGCATACTAGGCTGACAGCTTACAATTCCATTTTCAGTGTATCAATAGAAAACTTTAGAAACTGACAGACAACATTTATTCTTTGCCTTATAGCCACACCCCAGTAAGAATTGCTTACTCATGTTCTTGGAATCAGTTGCCTCTTCTTCCAGGTCAATTTCCTGTTCAACAATATATTTCATGCTCCAACTTTTTTGTCTTGAAGTTTTAGAGAATTATATTGGGAGTGGGTCTTCATCTTAATTATAATGGACTTTATCTGTCCTTGGGACTAACAGGGTATCAAGGAAAAGAAGCTAGAGGATTGTGTTAGAGGATGGGTTAGACATTTTGTTTTGGTAAAGGACTCTATGCAGTCTTTGTTTATTTCTGTGGGTCAGGCTTCCTTGATGTAGCAGTCTTGTGTTAGCATGTCAAATTACACAGACTAGACCTGAATCTCCATCTTGATCACTGGACTTTCCTTAGTTGTGAGCTAGCTGTCAATACCAGTTGGAGAGGGTGGGAACTTCTCCCCAGGGACTTTGCCATAATGGCTGCCTCCTGTGCTGGCTATTTTTGGAAACAGCATCTCCATTTACTGGGGTGCTAGTCCTCTTTCCACTCTGCATCAAGGTCCCCTGGCTCAGTGATTGAAAACCAGCTTGGGAGTGCTTGCTGCTAGTGGAGAAAGTCCTTTAACTCTGGGGACATGTAGGTTTCACCAGACTCTTTCCTGCTGCCCTGGCATCTTTGAACAAAGTCATGTGGCCCTGAGTCAGATAAGCCTCTCCTACCTTTTATGGAGGTGTATGTCCCCTCTCTCTGTGGAGACGTTGGTTCCATTTCTTTTCAAAGACTATGGTAGCCAAATAGATGTTATCTTAGCTGTTTTGTGGGGGAGGAAGGAGCCCAAGATCTTAACAGTCAGTTGGAATGGATTTTGGTAAAGGAATCTAAGCATGGCCAAACAAGACATGAGAACATTACAGGTAGGATGAATTGCTGGCATTTATAGTGGTTTGCTTTTAGGGTCCACAATACAAATTGAGATCAATTACTAATAAAACAAAGCATGAGATTTTTAAAATAAAAGAAAAATATAGCAAATAAGTCACTGAATGCAGATAGAAAGAAATTGAGCAGGGGCCTAAACCTCTGTACAAAATTATGTCTTACATACCCTTGTTCCATGTCTTAGTGGTCAGTAGACTACAATTATAAAAGGAAGAAATGAAGGGCTTACTGTGGTCATTGATAGTTGCATCACAACAGGGTTAACCCTCTTGGAATCATAAAATAATGCCAAATCAAATGATCACAGGGTCGAAACATTGCAAGTTGCTTTGTGAGCAGCATTGTTTAATTTTCTTCTGGTTTAGTTTATTTTGTTTCTGAAACTGGCATTTTAAAATTTCTGAGGAAAGAAAACAATATTTCAAACATGTTTATGCCTAGAGTGCCATCTCTAGTTCCAGGCCCAAATACGTCGGTGACACATTTCTTTTCAGAAATTGACCAGAATAAGCTTAAGGAACTATGCAGTAGACACTCAAGATGACAGAACAATAGAGCACATCACATCAGTTGTCACAGAACAAGGTTAAGGACTCCAAACAGCTGTGAATGAAACACATTCTTTTTTAGTTAATGAGTTCCAAGCAACTAATGTTGATCCTACAGGCATACTCTTGTCTATAAGGAGGAATTCTAAGAAATGAAAACATAAAACATTTCGGAAGTCTGATCTAATTGTATGCAACATTTCCACACCCCTTCTGTCTGCATAATATGTTTAGTTATTATAAGATTTTTAAAACTAAACCTATTCCTAACCTACTACCTTTATAAATTTGATTGACTCCAGAAGATAGGGAGTTATGGCATATGCAAAATTAAAAGTTTATTTAACAGTGAAAGAGGCTAATATATAAAAAAATAGACTTTATAAACATCACATTTAATCTGTTTGTGGAAATTTTGGGCAAATCATCAAATTCATTAAATTCATTAAATCCCCACATGAAGAAGATGTTTAAATAAAGTTTATCACCCTAGAAAAGTAAAGTCAAATGATTCACATACAGTTGCAGAAATATTAGTAAGAGTCCTATGCTAATAGTAGAAATGAAGACAGTAGGAGTAAACTAATTTGTGTCTCCTCACCTGCCAATGGATCCTATACCTGCTTTGTTGCTTCTGGGACACATGAAAGTAACACTCTTAACAGGGTACCATAGAGCCAAACAGGGTCTACTGCATAAGCACTGAATGAGGCAAATGCTGAATGAAGAGTATCATAGATTAAAAACATCTTTTTGCTAATATCTCCTTTACTAACATCACTCTTTATGATGCCATCTGTTATCATTCGCTGATTCTCCTTCCCTGTTGATGGGGATCCACACAAATGGGGTGTGAGGTAGGGTAAGGAGGCCAAGTATTTCTTAGCCAATACTGTGTCATATTGTCTGATGAGCCTATCCTGAAGTCAGGTCCTAAAAAAGTTACTGGATAAACTGCCCAAAACAGTTGTTGCTATATTGTTCCTGTTCTTGTTTGCTTACCCCTCATCATCCAATGTATTTGATATTCATTTGACTCTTCCATTTTCTAGTAAGTCATATATTTAACTCTATGAAACTTTCTTATATTTTTATCTTTCTTGATATTTCTTTTCCCCTCCCCTTCCATTCCCCTTTCCTCCTTCACTCCCTCATCTTCCCTCCCATCCTGTTCAGGTCTCCCCTCTATCTTCTCCATCAGATCTCCATCTCATATTCCTATGAGTTGGATATTGGACTTCCCCTGGTGCCGCTCTACTATCTCTAACTTTTTGCTTCATTTATTTCCTTCCCACGTTCTGAGATTTTTTTCCTCAACCATATTTTATAATGTTTTACATTTCATTTCTCATGCGAGATTTTAAAAAAGATATACCTGCATATTCTTTCTTGATATCTGAGTGTTCTGTCTTTAGAACATTGTTGTATTTTGTGTAACAAATAGAAATCGCCATAATTTTAAAAGTACTTATTATAGCTTAAGTTGTCTTCTGCCCCTTCCATTATGAAAGTTTCTAAAAGGGATTTTCCCCCCTTTTGATTTGTTTTTATTTCTTTCAGGTTTTCAGGTTTGATTTCTTTGAGATTATCTCAACTAATTACAGGATATTTTGCTACTTGTTTTGGAGTGATACTTTAAACTATATTAGACATTCTAATAATCACAAATTTAAAAATTTAAATACACACATATATGTATGTATATATATATATATATGTATGTGTGTGCGTATATATATATATGTACACCAGAAATTTCTGCATGTTTGAATAAGCCACACACAGGTGAGTCTGGAATATAAATAATCACATTTTTGTTGGACACTCCATTGTGATTATCTGTATGTTCTTTTAAAAATTTATTATTGTTTCATTTGTTTGCAATACTATATGCTTTAAGGAAAATAGGTTCATACACCTCATTCACTGTGTATATAACATTGCATCCAACATAACCACAGTCTTGTGCCAGAGTCTTGACTAATTTTCTGTTTTGTCCATTTGTTTTGCTTCTTCCACATATGATTGAAACCATCTGTTATTTTTCTTTTTCTTTCTGGCTTATTTCACTTAGCATAATCACCTCCAGCTCCATCCAAGTTGTTGTAAAAGTAATAACTGTATTTTTTTTTAGTAGCTGAGTAGAATTACATTGAGTATAAATACCACATCTTCTTTGTCATCCTTCAGTGGTCACTTGATTCCATGTCTGGACTATTGTAATTTGCGCTATTATGAACAAAGGGATACAAATATTTTTTATGTTTATTGCTTTTATATTCTTCAAGATTTGTTTCTTTGGGGCTCATCAGATGTGGAACCTTCTTATATTCTGGCTAGGTGGTAAAAAATTGCTGACCAGCTTGGGAAAGATGAATCAAGTCATGTAGAAATAGACACTTGATATCTCCTAGGTAGTCACTTCATGCACTTGTTTTTATGCAAGCTAGCATCACTAATTTTAATTATTTATGGTTATTGCAGTCCTGATTTTCTGTGATTCAGTTTCACCAGAAAATAAATGGCCCATCTGATGTTCAAGAAAGGAAGAAAAATTTTGCTGAAAGGAATCAAGGGCCTCAGGAGGCAAATCTCACAGCTTTTTAAAAAGAATTTTAACTATTATACTATTGGTCGACACAAAGTGCAATACCTGTTGCCAGCGAAAATCAAATCATCCAAAATCAAGACTTTTGGTCTTGCTACCACTCAGATTCACCATCTTCAGGCTGTTTTCACTTTTTTCAGCTAAATCTACTACCATTTTCCAGCTTCCAAAATGTTGTATACATTTCTTTTTACCATTTCTTCTTCCATTCTATTCATCTTAGTAAGTTTTGGTCTTTTATATATCTCCTGTAATTTTAGTAAAATTTCTAGAGAACACCAAGGCAAATAGCATCTTTAATCTCTGATTTATAAGAACATTTGAAATGTATATTAGTTGTACTTCAAATATTTTTCACGCATGATAAGAAATTAGAAAAATGAATCAGTGTGCATATGTGTTATTGTTAGAAAAGGCAATGTTAATAAAATTGTTATAATTAAATTCAAATGTCCTTCTCTACTTAAAATAATCTAGTTGCTTCCTATTGTGCTAAGACTGAAAACCCTTATCTCTAATATTCATCTTTAATTCTGTGTTTTATGTCCCCTATATCTTCTTCCACATTCATTACACACACATGCCCTATCTTAGAGCCTAGCCATGTGCACAGTTTCATTTATTAAGAGCTAATTTCTTTTACACTTCTTCCTAATTTCCTATACTTTTTAATGCTATGCCTCCCTATACTCTACAGATATTTCACCCTATATACTAGTGATTTTCTACCTGTTTTTCAGAGCTGACTTCAATCATTTTCTCTGACATCACTGACCAGGTGATTTCTCCAAAACCTGCAAAATTAACTTTATTGATGTGTAGTTTGCATACAATAAAAGTCATCCATTTAAAGTGTATAATTCACAAATGGACTAAATTCACAAAAGAGAAGCTATAGTTCAATATTAATTTTGTGGGAAATCTTTAGTGATTATATAAACAATTCACTATTTGATGTAGTAGTTAGAGAAAAGAATAAATTAAACTTTTGGAGTTTAGATGCAGCCATTAAACAAGATATACCCATGACTAGCTAATTACTGAAGTGAAAGAGTAGTTCTTCCACAGTACACTTTTTTCATAATTACAGTTCTTGATTGCATTTCTCTTAATTAGAAATGCTCACAGTATTATAGATACTGCACATCATCCCTCATCTAATAATCAGAGAGATTATGGACGGTATTCTGTTTTAGAAGTTTCAGGTTAGGTAGGCAACTAAACATTGAACACAGAAACCTAAGAGATGTGTGTTGATTGAGTAATTTTTTTCATGGTTATAAAAGAACTTTCTTCAGGAAAAATGTTGAACACTTATAGGATGATATATAGAGCTCTTCAAGACATAGTAAGTATTTTAATACAATATAATTGAGTGTACATAATGTCAATGAAGATCCTAGAGAATATCATAATCATTTGTCATATCATTTCAATGAGATTATGACTATAAAAATGTGTACTAACTGACTTTTAATTTCCTATTGCTGCTGTAATAAATTACCAAAAATGTAGTGCCTTTAAAAAACATAAATTTATTTTCTCAGTACTAGGAAGGTTAGAATTCTAAAATGGATCTCACTGGGTTAAAGTCAGGTGTTAGCTAGGATGTAGTCATTCTTGACACTCAAGGGGAGAATCAATTTCCTTACATTTTCTTGGTACTAGAGGCTGCTCTCATTCCTTGACTCATGGTCCCCTTCTTTCATATTCACAACCAACAATATTTGGTAAAGTCCTCCAGCTGCCATCTTTTTGGTTAGCAATCTTCTGTGCTGACCTTTCACTTACAAAGACCCATGAGATTATACTAGGCCACTTGAATAATCCAGGAAACTTCCCATCTCAAGGTTTACTAATTAGCAATCGTGGTTCCATCTGTAATCTTAATTCCTTTTTAGTAGGTCACCTAAGAGATTCACCAATTCAAGGAAATCTTTAGATGGAGCATTATTCTGCCTACCATACTGACAAAATCTATATTTAGCTATTGTTTTATGTGAGAATGCATGAAGAACATATTTTGGGAAATAAGCGAAATACTCTAATAATTAAATAACTTCTCCCCCACATGTACAATACATGTCTATAAATACGAATGACTAATTTGTTTCTATATGCATATATAACATTTCATGTGGAAATGAGTGTTCTCCATCAAAGGAATGTGATGATAAACATTTTCCAGTATTCAAAACATTTTAAAAGTCACCTTTTAAAATTGTGTTTGTATTCTCTCATTAGAGTTTCCTGAATGATGAAATACCGTCAAGATTTTGGGGTAAATGGAGCTTTATATTTGAAAATATAAACATAATATTTTGAGTTACATCTTATGAAAAAGTGATTTAGTTCCCCAAATTATACCATTTGTTGTTCTTAGAATTATTAGTTTTGTTCATACTGGTAAAACTGACTCTGGAGACAGTCCCAAAAGTGGAGATACATGAAACAAAATTAAGTCAGTTAAGTTTTTACAGAAATAACTCTGTAAGTTCTTAATCTGAATACATGAATTAAGTACTCTTGTTAGTATTCATGAAATTATCTAGTGTCATTGCATAATTGAACCATGCATATGTCAAGTATTTAGAGACCTATTGTTTAGATTTTCAAATTATCAACATTACCAATGAAAAATATATATGTATGTGTGAATGTGTGTGTACACACATTAAATGGTGTCAATTTTGTATGTATACAGAGAGGGGGAGAGAAGCACATGGTTAGATATATATAGATATAGATACAGATATAGATATCTCCCCAACAAATGTGTTTCCTTGGTTGTACTGACTTTAGAATCACTAGTCAATACTTAAATGTAGCTAGAAATAGCTATGAGGTGAAGATGGATATGATGAATGCATTTAAATCAAACATAGCACAAAAAAACCTCTTTCTGCTTGCTTTGCCTTTTCAGTCATATATAAACTATTTGTAGATATTCCCAGTGTGAGCTCTTCTCGCATCTTTTTCTGTATCCCGGATTGTGCCATATTTGTGTTCACATTTCTTTTCCTGAAGCATCTCTAGTGACAGGAAAATCACTGTTTCCGGAAGTAGACAGATCCAGTTTTTATTTTATCTTTTCTTAACAATGCTATCTTCATTTTAGTTTGTTGAGATGCATCTCAGGCTATTGAGTATTTCATATCTGTTTCCAGAAGTTTTTTAGTGGAGACTTTGGGATTTTTCAGTTATAATATGACATATGCAATTAATGATATTTTTATTTCTTCTTTTCCAATTTGTACTCCTTTAATGTGCTTTTATTGTCTTATTGCTCTGGCTAGGATTTCCAGAACTATATTGAATAATACTAGTAAGAGTGGGCAACCTCGACTTATCCAGATCTTAGGTAAAAGTCTTTCAGTTTTTCACCATTGAGCATGATGTTGGCTGTGGGTCTGTCATATATTGCTTTTTATTATGTTGTTATATGTGCCTTCTATTCCTGTTTTGGCAAGGTTGTTTTTTTTTTTATCATGAATGAGTACTGAATCATGTCAAATGCTTTTTCTACATCTATTTATACAGTCATATGATTTTCTATTTTATTTTTGTTAATGCGGTTTATTAGATTGATTTATTTGCATATGCTGAACCATGCTTGCATCCCTGAAATAAATCCTGCTTCATAACCATGGACAGTTTTTCAGTGTGCTGTTGAATTTGGTATGCCTGGATTTTGTTGAGGATTTATGTGTTATACTGGTATATAGTTTTCTTTTTTGATGTTGCCTTTGCCTAATTTTGGAATCAGTGTAATATTGTCCTCAGAGAATGAGTTTGGGAGTTTTCCCACTTCTTCAATTTTGTGTAAGAGTTTGAGGAAGATGGTGATTAGCTCTTTGAATGGTAGAATCTACTCATGAAACCACCTGGACCTGGGCTTTTGTTTGTTGGAAGATTTTTGATTACTGATTCAATTTCTGTGCTTGTGATTGGTCTGTTCAAGATGTCTATGTCTTCCTGCTTCAGGTTTGGGAGGCTGTAGGATTACAGAAATCTGTCCATTTCTTCATAATTAATGAATTTGTAGGCATATAAATACTCATAGTAGTCTCTAATGATCCCTTGTATTTCTATGACATAAGGTATAATCTCACTTCTTTCATTTCTGATTTTTTGTTATTAAAATTTTCTTTCTTTGTGAGTCTAATGGTCTATCAATTTTTTTTTTTTTAAGAACCAGCTTTTGGATACATTGGTCATTTAGATGGTCTTTTTGTTTACAATTTGCTTATTTTTTTTGTTTCAATTATTCTTCCCTTTCTAGTTCCCTTAGGTATGTGGTTAAGTATGTAGTTTGGGCTCGCTCTTAGGTTTTGATGTGTCCTTGTATGTCTGTAAACTTTTCTCTCAGAAATGGTGTTGGGGCTTCCCACATGTTCTTGTATTATTTTCTCTTCATTTTCATTTGTTTCCAGATAAATCTTAATTTCATCAATGATCCAGAAGTTATTCAGAAGTGTGTTGTTCAATCTCTACGTCTTTGTAGTTCTTGCAGTTTCGTTCTTCCCATTTATTTCTTGTTTCACCCACTTGTGGTCAGAGAAGATGCTTTCTATAATTTCAGTCTTGCTACATTTGCTGAGACTTGTTTTGTATCCCAGGATCTGGTCTATCTTTGAAAATGAACAACTTCACTTTTTAATTGCCATACTTTATTAGAAAGTTTTTCCTGAAATCAAGTCAGTCTCCTTATAGCTTCTCATAGGAATTTATTTGCCATCTATCTGGGGAACTCACTGATTCTTAACTGAAAGGTCACTAAGAGAATGATAAGACTGATAGGGGAATGGGAAGGAATTGGATGGGAGGATAGGGAGAAAAGAGGAAAGCAGGGAGAGAGATAAGGAAAGGGGGGAGATAGAGATGCTCAGAATCATTTTTAGACCAAAATGAATCTGATATATGAGTAGAACCCAATATGTGTATTCAGACTCATTAACTCGCTTATTTATTTTTTGCATGTATTTAATGAATGATAATAATGTGTCAGTTACTGTTCAATATGTTGGAAACACATAAGTTGCCAAAACAAGTAGAGTCTACAAATATATTCAACATTTTGGATAAATAATAATAGATAGTATTTTATTTATTCAAGTGGTATGTAATATTGAAATAAGATAACAAGGGCCTTTGGAAGGAATCTATTATGCATTAATCTAAATTACTTTCAATGAATATTGTAATCTCTGGGAGGAAAGTGTAATTTTAAGTAATAGGCTTTTTTTTAATTGTATTAAAGGAAATTGATGTAGAATAGATCAATACTAAACTAGTTTGGCCCAAGAAACAAGAGGTGTATCATACACTGCTGTTCAGACTACCCAGTTTCCAACACCTTATATCTAGATGCCCCAGCTCACCTGTGATTTATGTGTCTTTACTCAAATTCAGTAACCCCCCCACCCCCCAAATCACTATAAATCAAAAGCTGTCATAAGGCTATTATAGAAATAATGACAGTGGAACTTGATCTTTCTGTTTCAAATGTATACACTTTAAGATACATGGCCTGTGGCATTTTAAACTAGTGTAGTTTAAAACACAATCCATTAGAGCTGAATTACACGGGCCTTCAATCATTTGACAACCGAGTTCTGTAGGAGGAAATGGTCGATGTCAAAAGAAGAGTGACAGAGCTAGTTTTTATAACATGTTTTAGAAGAAATGTGGTTAATATGAATCTTCAGGAATATTTCCTGTGACAAAGAGCAAATGGCATCAAATTGGGGTAAATACCCTACATATACAATGACACAGGAAAATAAATGGAAAATTATAGCTTTGGCACTGACTGTATCCAAAAGAAACCACTAGTCTTTTCAGAAAGAGCTATTTAGTCTGGCATTTCCTAAAGCTGTAATTTTCTTCTTGTATTGTCTGCGTCCCTAATCTAAGAATCTCTAGAAAATAAACTAAATGGGATTTCTGAATGAAATTCTGAAAGAATTTCCTGCCCTATGTTCTCTGTAAACATATAGGCTAAAGCCTGCATCCCTTCATCTTTTCCCTGAGTGTTATTTGATTTGGATATTTCATACATTTTTTAACACGTTGTGTGACATTTGACATCACTGTGGAGGTCTGAGTTTGTGAAGTTAGTTCTTCAGAAATAGTATATTTGCTCCCACATACTGTTTGCACTTCAAGGAGCTGAGCAGAAATTATGCCTCAAGTTATAGATGAATGGATCAGTAAGCTAAGATTTCCCTATATATATGCAATCAAAAGCATTGACAGGAACATAGTTGAATCAATTATGTTTATTCTCAGAAATTAAGCGATTTATTAAAATATTGAATGCACATTATTAGTCTCTCTGGAGCTATATCGGGACTTTTCATCCCTTCTTCCCGGAATTTTTCAAGGTGGAATTGTTGACATTTATATTGAGAGATGTTGTTGTACTACATAAATCCGCTTAATATTCAGTATTATAATAGAATCCCAAATCTTACACATAGACTAACAGGCAAGGAATATTTTGGCCTTCCCTACTTCTCCAGCTTTACCTTACTCCATGTGTTCCTCCACTGTTTTTGTTCCAGCCTTTCTGTCTTTATTCTAATTTTTCCTAAGGTCATTCATCTCACATAATTACAATTTTAGAAATAAATTTGTAAAGATAGGAAAAAGTTAAAGGAATAGAATAGTCCAAGTAAATTTATATGAAAATGACATTTCAATAATGTCTAAAAAGTATAATCTGTATTCTTTGTTGAATTTAAATAAATGGGTTAAAGTGTGTAGATACAGTTTAGATAAAAGTTATATCCACACACATACATATATAAGGAGGTTTATTATAAGGACTTGGCTCAGGTGATTATGCAGGCCTACAAGCCCTCAGATCTGAATCAGCAAGCTGGAGACCCAGGAGATGGTGTAGTTGCAATTCACGTCTGATGGCCCAAGAACCAGGAGAGCTGATAGTTTAGTTCCAGTCAGAAAGACAGCTCAAAACCCAGGAAAGTTTGGTGCTTCAGTTCAGTTTCAAAGGTGGAAAAAACTGGTATCATAGTGCAAAGGTTTACCAGGCAGGAAGAGTTTCCCCTTATTCAGGAGAGTTCTACATTTGTTCTATTCAGGCCTTCAACTCATTGGATGAGGCTCACTATATTAGGGAAGGGAATCTACTTTACTCCATTTATTTGTGTTAAAATCGGGAAGGGGAGTGGTGATGTCAGTAAGATGTTAACTAAACTTATTATGGTAATTATTTGATAATATATACATAAATCATTATGTTGTTGCCGTTTGAACAATTACAATATTATATATCAAATATATCTTAAAAAAAAAACTGGAGGCAAAACAAGAAACATAAAAACAGACATACAGTCCAATGGAACAGACTAGAGAACCCAGAAATAAATCCATGCATATACAGTCAGTTGGCACAATTATGCCAAGAACACAGTCGGTAAACCATAGTCTTTCCAACAAATGTTGAGGAAAAGTGGATATCCACCTATAAAATCATTCAATGGGACAATTATCTTACACCTTAGACAAAATTCAATTCAAAATGAATGAAGGACTTAATATCACCAAACCATAAAACACCTTGGAGGAAACTCGAAGATACTTTCTTGACACTGGGTTTGGATTTTTTGGAGCTGACAACAAAAGAACAAAATAGAGAAGGTGGGAGTACATCCAAAAAAAATATGTGCGGAAAAGGAAATGACAATGAAAAAGCAACTAATGAAATGAGAAAAAATATTTGCAAACCCACTGTATCATAGAGCATTAATATCCAAAATATTTAAGAATCTCCTACAGCTCAATAGCAAAAAAAAAAAAAAAAAGGAAGAAAGATAATTTAGGTTAAAAAATGGAACTTTTAAAAAAGTACTTAAAGAAGTATTTCTGCAAAGAAAACATACAAATGGCTAACAGATATATAAAACCATCAATAATGGTCAGAAAATGCAAATCAAAACCACCATGAGATACTATGTTATACCTGTTAGACTCGTAGTTGTCAAAAAAAATAGTAAGTTGGTGAGGATGTGGAAAAATTGAAACCTATATATAATATTGGTGGGCATGTAGAGTAATGCAGATATTATGGAAAATAATATAGTGGTTCCTCAAAAAATTGAAAGTTGAGCCACCGTATCATTCTGCAATCCCTCTTTTGCAATCAGGATCTCAAAGAGATATCTCCGTCCTCATGGTCATTACAACATTATTAACAGTGACCAAGATATGGAACAACTCAAATGTCCATTGACAGATGAATGCATAAAGAATATCTGGTATATACATACAATGGGATAAATACTATTCAGTCTTCAAAAAAAAAGAAAATCTTGCCATTTATGAAAGTATGAATAAACCTGAAAGACATCATGCTAAGTGAAATAAGCCAGTTGCAGAAAGATAAATACTGCATTATTTCATTTATAAGGTATCTTAAATAGTCAAACTCATAGAAGCAGAAAATAGTATAAAAATAATGCTACTCTAACAGTAGTATAAAATTATTTCTCTATAAAATAATAAATGCTAAACTTCCAAAAACACCTTCATGAAAACACTCATATTAATATTTGACAAAATATCTAGGCACTCAAAATAGACAATGAGAATAGAAACAAGCAAACTACAGATGAGTATCTGTCATGATTGTAGATGTAAAAATAAAATTCAACATACATGAAAATAATTACACAATATGAACAAATGGGGTTTATTTTCAGGGATACAAGCCTGGTATGATGCTTGAAAATGTCTCATTACAGCATACCGCATTAACAAGCCTAAGAAGAAAAATCACATGGGTATATCAGCTGATGCTGAAAAGGCATTTCATAAAATTCAGCACTCATTAATGATAAGAGGTCTCAGAAAACGAACAATGGAGAGAGAGGTCCTTAGGTTTATAGAGAGCATGGAGGAGAATGCTACAGCTAAAACCCCACTTAATTGTGAACAAGTGAATGCTTTCCCCCTAGGACTAGGCATAAGGCTAATTTCATCCATACCACTGCAATTCAATATAGTACTGAAAGTTCTAGGTAGTACAGTGAGACAAGGAAAAGAAACTAAAATAATCTATATCAGAAAGGGAAAAATTAAACTGTTCCTTCTGAAGATGATTTGATAGTGCACATAGAAAACCTAAGGAATCTATAAAAACATTCCTAGAACTGATAAATGGGTTCAAACAGGATCATAGGATAACAGTTTAAGCTATACAAATGAACTATATTTCTGTAGACTAGCAATGAACATGTGGGAAAATTTTAAATACAATACCATTTGTAATAAAAAATGAAACACTTATGTGTAAATGTAACAACATGTACAGAACTTTTAAACAAAGAATTATAAAATCTTGATAAAAGAAATCAAGAAAGATCTAAATAAATATGGAAACAAAGTGTTCATGAATTAGAACAGAACATGTAACAATGACAGGTCTCTCCCAACTGATACACAGGTTTACAATTCCTATCAACATGCTAACAAGATTTTACCCCACTCACAAGCTCACCAGTTTGCCTACCACAGTCTCATGGCTGCCAGCAAAGATATGACTCATGAAACAGAGACAAAGGATTTTTTTGTTACTTAAAATAAATAACAATAGCCATAGTATCAGCATTTGCAGGGATTCCTTGAGTTCCCATTCTCATAAGACACTGAGAAGAAAATCAGGTTAAGACCTATACACAAAGCAGTTTGTTTATAAGAGAGAAACTTTGACCTTAGGGAACCTAGATCTTATAATAATGAACAGGTCAAAGTTTGTCCTGTCTGTCCATTACCTGGGAAGATATTTTCTCTATCAGCTGCTTGAATTAGACAGTAGTGGCATCATCCCCATTTCATAGATTAGTATGCTGAGGCCGAGAGGTTAAGTAACTTCTCTGAGGTTACATAGTAAGAGTAAAATTGGGACCATGAACACAGGTAATGTAATTATCCTTAACAACTATGCCATACTAACTCTGTAAGTTATTATTTATATGTTATATGTGATATACTGATGTCTCAAATTATTGTTTTATTGAATATTCAAAATGGTAGAGCCTTATCCTTTGACAAAATCTCTGCCTCAAACTGTCTCACCTATCAAGCTACGAACAATTCGTCTCTGTATTAACAATAGGGGGCCTTCAGAATGGTACACTGGACTATAGAATGGTAGAGAATATAATTAGAAGACAGGCATCAGTCACATAGCAATGATGAGAGGTTTGGGTCTGGATTTCACCATTTACACTCTATTTGTTCAAACTTTGACATCTCCTGTTCTTTCTCTTTTTCGGTTTCTCAAATCAGGCTGTATATTTGGCACTATATTTACATTCATCATTAGTCTCACATTTTTCTTTGAATTGGTCTTGGCTCTCTGAATTTAAATAATTCGAGTAGCATACCACCCTTGATTCTGCATCACTACCACAAGATATTGTGAAAAGTTTAATAAAATCCCTTATGGAGGTTCATACACTGTCTTTCTGTGCCCACCCACTCATCCACTATTCTAGTGAGGAATGAACAGTCTCAAAATTATGAAATGAGGTGGGTTTGATTTGACTTGTTATTAATTAATCCGTAATGATGATTGGTAAATACCACTCCATACCTAAGTTCTCATTAAAGCTCTTGTCAGGAGTTAGTTTATCTTAAGAAACACATTAGCTTCCTCTTTTGTCTATTGAGAAGCATGACTGTGAGAGAAAATCACGTGGCAAGGGCACTGAGCAGTGAAGATGTGGGTGTTGGTACATCTGTGTGCCTGTGAGGTGAATTCAGAAGGTTTGTGATATCATGGAAAGAATACTGAATTTATAGTTTGAGTCTCATATGTGTGGAATATAGTACTGGGGAAGAAAAATGAGAGAATTAACATCCAATTTGCAGTGTTTATAAGTATTAGAAGTCACAGAAGCCACATTAGAAGGACTTGGCACTTAGTAAGACTCAGCTCTTCATTGTTGAATGGTAGGAAAAGGGGGAAAGAAGGAGAATACACAGATTAAATAAGCATGGAATTGATTCATATCAATCATGATATACAGGTATATATTTAGGTCTTTATTCAACTAAAAAGTATATATAAATATATTGTAATTTTTATTTATTTAGATATTGATTTTTAAAGGAAAGGTGCAGGCAGGAATGAAGGCACACAGACAGGAAGAGAGAGAAGGAAGAAGCATACTCTTTTTATTTCCATTTTTAGCCGTTCACACCGGTTTCACTCCCCCAGGACCCAGCACCCAACCCAGGGGTATGTGGCCTGTGTCCTTTGGAGGTGGTTGAACCAACTGCTGTTACACCAGGGTACACCTGTTGTAAATTTTAACGCTAACTTGATATTTGATAACAAAATATTTTAAGTATAGAAATAGTATTCTGACTTTAAAAAATTTTTAAGTTTATCTTTTAGTTATGTGAACTGAAGTATTTTCAGATGGAAATGGAAAGTAAATGAAGTATTGATGGATCAGGATTGATCATGGGGTAATGGTTTTAGGGCTTGAGGGGTGGGTCTCTTGAATGCACATTGTCCATCTACATTTGTGTATGTTCAGGATCATTCACAAAAGAATTACAATAAATGAGTAGTTTCTCCCAAAGAGGGGATTGGTGGAAGATGGCACGTCACAGATCAGAGTCTAACGTATTACACCACCCTGAGAAACAAGGAGTTCATAGAAGGGCACAGGGGATTTGAAGAGTGTGACAACATAGAGAGTTTGTAAAAGAGTAGTGAAGACTAAAGATCTTTATGCCACACATTTTGCTGTGGCCAAGCTCGTCCAGACATAGTCATCGTTATGAATGCCACAAAAGGTAATAGTTCAGTTGTATTTAATGTCACCTTCATAGATAACATTTTGAATTCTTCCTCTTAATTAACCCCTTCGAAACTTTGTCCTAGGTCATATTACTAATCAACTCATAGATTTCTTTGTGGCTTTGCTTTAATCTTGGTTGTTGATTCTCCAACAGTATATTTGTCCCTGCCTTTTAATGAACTCGACTTCATTTGATGATTTATTTATGCGTCTAGAATAGGCTTCCTGACATAAAATGTCTCTTTTATTCCCCTAGGACATACACATTGTAGAATAAAGTAGGAGCCTTTTCCTTCATTTTTGTGTTGTTATTTCTATCATGTACACTTTAACTCTCTTCAGAAGGAAAAAAAATCATTCAAATGATGTTGCAGATTATGCAGGATTGACCAAATACATAGCTGAGGCAATTATTTTAGTTACAGGAAGTCTCAGTTGTCAAACAATCAAATAGATGACTACATAATTGATCCTAATTACTTGTTAAGATGAAAGCAACAACTAGCAAGATGACACCTTGATTCAGATCAGTCATTTTAATGACTGAATCAGAGCTCTGAAGTGATTCAAATTTGAGGAATTAACTGCTTCTGAGCTGAGAAGAAGCAAATCTGCTAGTAGGGAGTTACACCCTTTATATACAGCATATCTCAAATTAGGGAAAGGGAGTTTAGGCAAATGTTAATATTACTATATAGCAATCATACAACACAATGCTGTTTACAAAGCACTTTCATGTGAGACCCAATGTAATCTTCATAACAATCAGAGTAGATACCACTGTACCTGTTTTTTGTTGACAAACTGTATTTCAATGTAATGCAGTCGAATACCTGACCCAAATTCATACCCTGACTGCTACAGTTGCAGGTGGAGTGAATCCAGTGGTATTTACTATTACTAGTTGTTACCCACAGACATCAGCTCATAACTTGTCCAAAGCTGTAATGTAAACCTAAATATTCATTCTCATTAAATTCATTCATATTTTTAAACCTAGATCAAGTTTCATAGTTATTATTTTAAAAGATGTTTTCTGCCATCTTAAATTAGAGGTTTAATATCAAACTCACTCTGTTAGTAATTTTACTGGAACTCTCTCAAATTCCATCTGATGGGCGCTTTTGAACTAAACAGAAAGTTTTAAACAGGTCTTTCTGTCAAAGGATTTTATCTTATCAGATGGAGACCTCATTATTCTCTAATGCATCAGGAAACTATAGATGTTCTTGACAGATTGATTCTAGCTGTCACCTATCCTAGTGATGAATTTTCTGCAGTCAAATTTTTTGGTTCAGTTTTTCATATTCATTTCATCATATCCCAAATGTCTCTTTACAATTTATCCAGAGTCCTTTGCTTCATTATTTCCTGGTTGTTCTATTAACTGTAACATAAAATTAGTTTCATACATATGCTTGCAATCACTATTTTGATTATTTGCACTACTGAGCTACTCATAAAATATTCTGTTATAGATTTCAAGTATTCCAAATATTTTATGTATTTTATTATATGTACTTCGTTATATAGCTTTCTCATAGGATGAAATGTTAACTTCCCTAAAAAATGTATATGAACTTAATAAATACGTATGATAGTGACTATATCTTCATGAAATGAAAGACTGTTGAGGAAGCAGAAATAGTGTCTTAAGGCCCAGGCAGCACAGACCGCACCTAGTCTCTCTGACTAGGCACCCCATGGAACCATTAGTAACCTACTTCAAGTCACACTCTGGGTACTCATATCCTCGAAATTCCCTTTTCAGGTGGCTGTTAGTCCATGTCCAGGGCTCTGTGGGGTTCTTCCTGGGTTCATCAGGCTGAGTACAGATGTGCCTCAGGTGTGTATATCCATAGGCCCAACAGATGGCAGATATTAGTAGGGAAATGTCAATAAAGTTTCACGCTGTATGTCGTGGTGTTCCTATGAGTATAAGGTCCCTCCTAGTGTGGAAGATGCAAGAGGTGGAGAAGAGAAGAAGGGAGAAAGATCCCCTAGCGCTGTTTAGGGGGGTGATTTTTTTTTTTCTGTGTTGCTACTTTCAAATCTAGAACTTCAAGGTGGCTGAGAGTTTGAGATTTGAACCTGCCTTTCCAGGTGATTAGAAAAATACCTTGTCAAGGTAGGAACATAGAACGCACTTTAGGTAAGACTTTCTCAGCATTGTAAAGTTTAAGTACATAGTTTAATGGTGGGTGGATCTTTATTTGCTTTCTTGTTATAATACGCACAAATACAGGCGATCTGAGCAAGGCTGGCATTATCAGATAGGGAGTTTTCATTTGCTCTGCAATAATATGTCAATCATGTATTGAATATATTATCATAATGTCAGAAGATATATGTCATGATGGTTAGCAGAGCTTTAATGATTTTTCCTTAAACAGTTTCCCAGCTTTCCTCTTGTAGGTACCATAAAAGTAAGAAAGCATTTTAAAAAGCCACCATTCAAAGTAATGAGCCAACTATTAAATGTTCAGTATTCCTGAAGTGAAAATTCAGCACAATTTTATCTAAAGTTATTCATCTATTCAACAAACGTGTATCAACCATGTACTATGTAAATGGAAGACATTTTCTAGGTTCTGTTAGGAGTTAAAAAAGATGAATCTGGCATAGTTCTCATTCTCTTGTCTAATAATAAAGATATAATTAGGTTAATGACAATAATCTAGGGTAACAAGTACATGAGAAGCACAGACATGATTCTATGGGAATTCCAAGGCAGGCAAATTGCTGTGGGAATCACATGCACCGCTTTAATTATGCCCGCTACACTAGAATCCTCAAAGTGTGATGCTGCCTGCTCTTTCTGTTGGCAGTCTCTGTACTATAGTCATTTTTGTAGCTAACTTCTACCTAATATTTGAAACTCATCCCAGACATTACACCCTCCCTACGGCGTATTCCCAACACAGTTCTCTTTCAGCTAGGGTGAGTCTCCTTTGAGCTGCCAGAGTACCATGTCCATGTACTTCACTGTATTCTAAGAGTTTGAACAAATGTCTACCTACCAGAATTGAGTTCCTCTAGGACACAATGGCATATGCTCGATCTGTATATCCTCTGTTACACACAACATCTGGGACATGTTATGACCAACCAAAAGGCTTGATAAGGGACTGAGAATTGGAGGCGTGCAATAACTATATTGTGGAATACGTAAAGATAGGACTAGAAGATAAAAGGGGGGAAACCATTTGAGGTAGAGGAAATACCAAGAGAAAAGTGCTAGAGGATCACTCATATAAGGAGTAAAGCAAGAAATATAGTTGAACATTGTCATGGGTTTCCTGGAGTCATGATTTAGGAAAGATCTGGGAAGTCAGGCAGACTGAGAAGGGTTTTGAATATCAGTCTACGGAGTCTGCATCTTATTTGTTGTAAAATATAGTGCCAATGAATATTTCATGAATGGAGCCCTACTTTAAGAATTTAACATCATGGTTTGATTTAGGATACATAGGAGGAGAGTCTAGAGGCGGAAGATGACCTAAGAAACTCTTCATTCAACAGTAATGTATTGAGAATTTATTAGTAAACAAGTCCTGTCCTAGGATCTAGGGGCACAGAGGCACATAATTGATGGTTTTATCTTAGAAATCTCACAGTTGAGTCGCATAGACTGACCTAAAGTAACAGCTACAGTACAGTGTGATCAGTATATTTGTTACAAATACAATCTGAGCATAGGAAGGAATACATTGAATGCTATAAATGAAGACTTGGACTTGAAAGAAATGATACTGAAAATGTAGAAGAAAAAGAGACCCTGAAATAGATGGTAGAGTTTCAATGAAGGAGCCTTGTTGTGTATGCAAGGGAGAAGCCTAATTCAAACTTGGGTTTGGCTATATTCTAGCATTTACCTGTAATAGAATGAAGTTCCACTAACCAAGCCAGTAACTAAAAAAGAAAGGATTGATTAGGAGGTAATATAGTGATTTTAAGCATATTGAGACAACAGTTTCTTTGGGACCAGATGCAGAAATAACAGTATAAGTTTACTGAAGAAATTGTCTCATGATTCTTCCAACTATTTTCTACAAGGAAGCTGGCAGCTGCTTCATTCTCGGGACACCAGGAATAGACATTTATGTAGAGAAACGGTGCTAATATAACCACTGATAAGGTAACATGCAAAACTAACACTAACCACACAAGACCAGAAACCAATTTATATTAGAGAGTGACAAATATCAATGTGGCTGCTAAAAGGGAATTTAATTTAGGATTTTGGACTAAGATAGTCCTACCGACAAACGGATGTACCTTGCTGTGCTGAATTACTGGAAGCTACTGGAATAAGAACTCTGATATTTTCCCAAAGGAAGCCACCTTCTGTACACGACTAGTGTAACGTGGGTTTAAGGAAAGAATTTCAGATGGGAAACCCAATAGGACAGGAGTTCTTTCACATTTAAAGTGCATGAGTATATCTGTCACATCTTCCTACTCACAAAGGCAAGTATACAGCATGATCATTGAATTCATTCTCTTCTAGTTCTGACTCCTGTTTTCAGCATTAAACAAGTCTGCCAATCATTGTCAGTTTTGTCCAGAAGTTTTGTGACATGAATGCCTGAAATGAGTCCAGTAATTAATTACATTCTCACAGATCATTGGAAAACCTATTGGAGAAATGACACTATATAGACTTGTGTTTGCTTTGCTATCCAAGGCAGTAACCTATAGAGGAAAGGTCAGAATCTTTCCACATCCTATTATGGATTGGTCAAATTAAGTGTATGATTATTCAGCTTACATACTTTAAGGCAGGGAAAAGATGCAACAATAAAATTGGGAGGAATAAACTCAAAAAAAAAAAAAAAAAAAAGGTTAAAGCCTCAATAGATTTCCAATACCACCTCCCTTATCTTGAATGCTAGTTTCATTCATACATCTTTTACACATGGAACGTGATTGAATGAGGATAGACTAGTTTGTGCTCCAGAAAGAAACAATCTCAGAATCTCAATGGCTTTAAACAATAATAGTTCATTTGTGGGTTCTGAGGAGGAACAACAGGTCTTCCAATTTGGAATAAAATAAAACACACTGAATTTTAGGAGTAATTGATATTAGGGACATTATAGGGATGGATATCAGAATATGGGCTTGAAAGAGAAGAGTGATTTCTTCATGCTCATCCCAGAGCCTCTCCCAAGCCTTTCAGAGACTCTACTTCATTAGTGCTTGTGTGAAACATTCCATATGATCTAAAGGTTGGGTGATTACAAACCCAAGTGGTCCCTGACATACTGTATACTCATTTATTATTCTGTCATTTTCTTTTTCTATAAATGATTTTAGTACAAGAAAAGAAAGGTCTCCTGTTTCAAATATAGCAGAGCCTATGTTATTAGATGAAGATATAGTTACATTCATTAAGTGACATTTAAAATTAAAACTATAGTGACTTTCTAAAAGGCCAAGAATAAATACTAGATTAAATATATATCTATTCAGGGGCCCTGATTCAGTTGTATAAACTTTTCAACTATATTACATTTTAGAAAAGATAAAAATTCCTTGGATGATAAGATGGTCTGTGAATGTGTATATGCTTTTAAAGTAGTAAATCTGTGACACTTGACATCACTTCTCATCCAAGTTTAAAGGAGGGTAGAGGATATAATAAAACTAAAAGGTTATCGATAGCTAATATGCTATCTTTGAGAAATCTTGTAGCCTAATATTACCCAAGCCAACCTGGGTACTTGTACTGAAAATGCATCTCATGTTGAAGGATAAAGGGAAAGGTAGGTACAACCTGGTGATTACGGAAAGTCCCAGGAATGGCTGTTGGTGGTTTTAAACTCTTGTATCTAGGATTCATGAAATTATCATTTTAGGTTCTGTGCTTTGATAGAAGTGCAAGCTTTCCTTAATGATGGAACTGTTTTCTTTAAAATGCCATTTTGTTATAAAAGATTTTTTTTCTTTGGGCATTATTTTCTAAGGATCTGAGAAACCCGGCAGCTGTGATTCTATGAGAGCACTCTTTTTATATTTTTCTTCTGCATATTTCGAATCATATTGCTTCTGTGTGGTGAAAATTGTGGCACTCATTTGGTTATAAATAAAACAGGTTGCATTTGGGGGCAGGGAAAGGAATCAGAACAAAATTCAGAGCTTCCTGGGTCTAGCTGTTCATGTCCTTTCTAGTGTACTCCAATATCATCTCCTTTCCAGTTCGCCCTCTTCCCTCCATCCCAGGTAATTAGTTGTTCTTTCTTCATCATTTCAAAGCACTCCGCAGTGTTTGTTTTGAGGCTTATTCAACCCAGAGTAAAAGTGTCATCTTTTCTGGACAATATACTCCTTTAGGACAATGACCAAAGCTGTTCATCCTGCATACACACCCAGGTCAGTTCATCACGTAAGGTGAAGAATGAATGCATTAACTGAAAGAACAGCTGACTAGCTTCAGGTGATCTGGATTCTAGTCCTGCCTTCACTCCAAAGTCCACATTCATAATAAGGCAAGGAAAGGTGTTGTACTTCCTTACTGGTTTATCCTCTTGACAAATAGTCTGTGGAATTAAAGGAATGCCCACCCCCAGGTTCTTCAAGCTCTAAAAGGTCTATATCACATGTCAGCTTTACTGCCCACCTGCTGACATGTATGATGACACGGAGTAAGTCTGCCTCCCTCCAGGCATGTGTCGTCCTACCTACCTTTTGTGTGAACTTAGTTCTGATATCATGTCCCCATCACTGGCTGGCATACAATTTGTCAGGCGTTTGACTAGTCTTTGTTTTATTCGATCAAGATAGATGAAATACAGGATTATCTTTCAAAGAGTCTCAAATATAAAATGGAAACCAACAGTGAAAATGTCTTTCCTTTTGGTGGAAGAGACTGTTTAGTGCTTAATAAAGAAAAGAGTAATAGCTTTCAGTGAATAAGTGTTTCAGAGAAATATAGAATACTGTTATAGACTGCAAAACTTCTACTTACAAATGGTTGAAAAAATAGGACTTAAAGACTTGCTCAGATTTTTTTGTTTTTTGAAAAAAACAAATCTGGAGTATTTTTAGTTAATAAAAAGTAGTTGGACACCTCTGTTAATCCAGCATGTTTCTATAGCGAACTGCTTTAAAAATTCACTTTGTTGGTCAAGATTGGCAGTAAAATTACTCAAGAAACAAACGGCCCATTATTAAGAATCAGACTTGTATTACTCACAGGAACAAATTATTCTCTTCTTTTTAAAAACAAAGTCATTTTTAAGATCATGACCATCTGTCATTAAACAGTTTTTGTTACTCTTTCCTTATTTTACAATCCTCTGAGTTTCAGGAGAATAGATTTACACCTTAGTCACTGTGTATCACACCACACCCACCACCAGACTTCTAGTTCTAGGCTCCTCTGTAAGTTTTACTCCTTCAACCCCCGTTTCCCTCCTTCCCTTCCTGCTAACCCCACTAGCAACTACAGTCTGATTTCAGAGTCCTGGGAGTTGTGTTGCCTTGTCTAGATCTCAAGTCCTATACCCAGCTAGCGGCCACCCACATGAATAAGACACAGTCCTCGGTCACGATGATGAAAACAAGTGATTAAAGCATTGATTTGTGGAGGCTAAATTTTGCAGTATTTAAATTACTCTTTGATTCATGAAAACAATTCACTAATGTGCCAGCAAATATGCCAGATGAACTGGGAGACATGTCATAATATTTTCATCCATCCACAAAAATATAATCTCTAAGGCAGTGAGCGGTCTTTCTCTCTGGTTTGTGAGTCTGTCTCCACTGTCCACACCTGTGCCTGATACAGAGTAACCATAATAAATGTCTGTTGAATGAAATAATTAATTCCCAAAGTACTTGAATCCATCCTGTATTAGAAACCTGTGACATGTGCTATGACAGTTTGTAAGATGAATACACATGGTCATTATACAGTGGAAACCGTATGCATGACATTAACAGTTTCTGGCATCACATCCCCTGGGTTCAAATTCCGTCTCCAAACTCTCCATCTGTGTGACCTTGGGTAAGTTTCTTAACATCCATGACCTTTGGTTTGTGCATTTGTCATTTGGGAGTGGTAGTCACCAATCTCCTCTGAAAAAGAGAAGGAGGAAGAAATTTAGAAATCTTCCCATCATGGTACCTTGTGAAGGTCCATTTATCTAAGGTATGTTCAGCACCTAGCATAATTCTTGGGCATAATAAATAGGTATACTATTTGTGATACTTTTTTCACATCATTTAATAACATTGAATATATGTGAAATTCTCCTGGATGATGAAATGCTCAAATGTCACCATAACAAAGTGCCTAAGTCACAGTGAATTGCAATCCATTTCACTGTAACAGCAAAGAACTCAGGGAACGGGATTCTCAGTGTTCGTAGCCCCTATGGCCAGCAGTTTCATCTTTACCTTCTGTGCATCCCTTTCCTAGCACGTATCTTTCAGAGGAGTTGTTCTCCCTTCCCAGGAAGCACGGACAGATGGAAACAAAGATTCAGGAATCTGTCACATGCTGAAAAGAAAGGAGAGAACAGTGTTTAGGGGGTCTTTGCCTAGAGAGCAGCAGAAAAACAAAAATGTTCAGCAGGGAGACCCACATGTTAGCACCACAGGTGTTTCCATTTTATCAACATTCCTGGGGGACTGTTGGCTTTCATAGACCAAAGTTGTCAATGCAAACAGAAAAGCAGGTGCCTGTGAATAAGACACTGTTTCTTCACTGTTGCTCGTGAAGAGAGATTAAGTCTAGCAGAGCTCTCTCCTCCACTAGTCTCTTTTCAAAATAATTTTAAAATTAATGTTTTTAAAAAACTAGCATAGATTGTCTAACACAGGTTTGTAATATCATTAAGTGCTCATGAAAGGCAAACCCACAGCAGGAATGAAAGGTCAGAAATGGCAGATATCACATGCGGCCGCATTATTGATGCCACAGTTTCAGGAGACAGGTCCCACTGCCTGCTGATGAAATGCTGCCATTATAAAATTGAGCAACTGTTGTCCAGGCTTGACGTTCCCCTTGCTTCCAGTCACCCATCCTGGTTAGGGGAAATCCAGCCAGCTCCATTGTGAGCTCAACAATAGAGGGATAAAGTTCATTCCTTTATTCAAAGGACAAAATTAAGTGCTCTATTTTCTTCATGCTCACCTAAGTCAAAAATGGATTTTGTGCCTACATTAGAAATCAATTCTGATGATATGTGGAGATTAAAATTCCCAGCACATGTTTTCAAGTGTAGAAGTGTTAAGGCCAATGTCAGATTCAAATTCAGGTTGTGAATTCGGTGTTCCACCTACTTAAATGCCCCATTTGTAATTTTAAATACTTTCTCCATTTCCATACTAAGTGACATGGAAGCTTTTGATAGATGCATGAAGATATATTTCTAACATGTGGAGTGCAAAGAGTGTTCTGGGAATAGGGTCTTCCACCTTCTTTCCTGACAGGTTGCAGGCGATGTCTCTCGCAACCCTCACCTTACTGTGCTTGCCAGAACCCCAGAAGCACTCACATCGCTGGCTGCCCAAAGCCTTATCTATTGTAGCAGACAAGGATACGGGCTATTACACAAATATGAAAAATGGCTAAGCTTGTTTCTGCCACTATTCCATCTTTCATTCCCAATTCATGCTTTGCACATTGGGTGTGCACCCACCCATCACCAGGACAGTGAACACTGTGTCCTGCTTTCCCTTCAAATGGTGTAGCCTCCACATTTACCCCGAGCAGAAACTTTACAATCTCTCCTCTGTTCACCAACAAGACTACTTTCATTTTGTCTCATGTCTTCATTCTCCTGGTTCCCTCGGTTTGTTATAGACAGTGATTTTGAAAAGGCAGCGATGATTAATCATCCAGGAGTTTATCTGCTATATAAAAAGGAGGTTCTGGAGCACCAGTGATTTGCCCCAAACAGATGAGTTGTGAAATCTCAGGCACTGGGTCTGTCTGTTTAAATGGCAGGATTCTAGGGTTCGGTCTGCAAAGACTTGAGTCCTAAGTACATCTTTGTTTTATTTTTATCTTGCAAACAAAACACATTTATTTCACATTAGAAAGCTCTTTGCATAGCTCTTGAATAAATCCTCTGTAAAATTTTTAAATTTTCATAATATAGCAGAGAGAGGTATGGTTTGCAAAAGCATTTTGACTAGGTGATGCCAACTTCCCATTGAGGCCAGACAGTGAGTCACCCATAATCCTGAGGAACATGTGGGAAAATGTAGTCTCACAACCATCAGGAAGAATTAATGGCAAAATGCACCTCTGATTAAACCAATGCATTAGGAAATACTATGGCTTATTTAATGCTGCTAAGTACATCTTTAGAACTTCCAAGCTGCCTTGCGACACCAGACTTCACTGAGGACAAGTGTATTTGGAGAGGACAGTATGGAACAGAATTGGAACATAGTTATATTTATTGATTCAAACTTACACCCATAATAACGCATGTTTTTATAGACTATATTATCCTGCGACCAAAAAAAAAAAAAACTGATTGAAGAGCAGTAGGTTCTACATTTTCAGAAATCTAATTTCAAGACAAAAGTTTGTCTCTTTAATCCATCTTCCCCTAAATTCTAGAGGAAAAACAAAGCTACGTTAAATAGAAGTATTGGGCAGGATTAGAAAATAAATAAGGAAAGAACACTGATTTCAAGTGTCAATTCTATTTCAAATCTGTAAATTCTATATGATTTCAATAAAAATTCCATATAGTTATTTTTGCAGAACAATAATTAATTCAAAAATTAATACAGAAAGTAGTGGACTTTTAAAGATAAGACAATTCTGAAGAACAAGGAGTGGGGCATTATCTTACTAAATATCAAATATTAATTAAGCCAGTGTTATTGGAAAAAATATAATAAAGTGTTCAGAGAGTCCTGAGCATGTCTGGGAACTTGATAGGTATTGGGAAATATATCAAGGGAGAAGAAAATACTACTCAATCAATTGCTCAAAGATGATTGACTATCCAGTCATCTCAGATAGATTAATGAATTAAATGCGAAAACTGTCAGAAAAAAGTACATAACTTCATGACTTTAGGGTTGGGAAAGAATTTTTTTATTCAACATAAAATAATCACAACTCATAAAGACTGATACATGCAACTATGTTACTATAAAAACCTTTCAGAAGAATGAGAAAGCAAAAGCCACAATGGTAATTTTTGTAAGTTCAACTGCCTCAAAATACATTATGTCTATAAGACCAAAAAATAACCTATAGTGTTAAAAGACATTTGACAGATGGAAAATGATGTGTAAAACACATGAAACACAAAATATAATCCCAAATTATAGAAGATATGTAAATCATCAACAAAAAAAGAAAAGTAATCAAAGGACATCAACAGGAGAGAGCATTTAAATCATGACCCCCAAGGGAAGTCATGGGAGACTTAATTTCCCAAATAAGCAAGAAAACAAAAACAAAAGGATACTATTTTACTAATTAGTAGGGTCCTCCTCCAAAATGATGATTTGAGGAGGCAAAGAAGAAATAATTAGTCCTATAAATTTTGTGTAGAGTATTATTCATTTTATTAAGCAAAGCAAAGAATATATAGATTATCAAGAAGAGTATACATTTAACATAACAGAAAAATTATACTAGGAAAAAAGAGTAACTTATGAATAATTAACTACATTTGATACATGAGTGACAATCAGAAGATGATTGATTTGTAGTATATAATACTTTAATGTTTGCAGTATCATAAGCACATTTATGATGATCAAAATTTTAAAAAGTAAATTGAATGGCAAAAGGTACAAATAAAGGAAATATGGTAAAATTAGTAACAGAAAAGATTAAATTTAAGTAAAGGGATTCTTTTTACTGACAAAAAGTATAATATAATGGACACACATGGTCAAAATGTACAAATAACACTACATTAAATGATGCCATAAGTAAGAAGACAATTTAAAATAATACAGTAAAGATGCTTTTCATGGTGATATTTATTTTAGTGAAAAAATAGAAATAGCTGGCCATCTCTACCACAAAACTATCTATCACAGGTTTTATCTCTCTTCCATTGTGAAAAGGTTTTAGCTATAAAAAGAAGCCGTGAATGCTGTTTCTAGGTCTGATCGATCAAAATCTCCCAGGGGAATCTCTCCTTCCCTTTTTCTAATATACAGCTTAATGCAGAGGACAGAAAGACCCTTTAAAGAGGGCAGAGTCCCAGGATATAGGGGCTGGGTCACCAAGTAGAAAAATCTTCCATTGACCAGAAACATAAGCAACAAATGAAGTTTTCATGAGTTCAGTCACTGCAATTTGGAAGTTTGGTTTCCATAGCAGTTAGATTTAGAAGTTAATTGATTAAATTATGTATGCAGTAGTCATACAAGAGAACACTAGGCAGCCATTTCAAAGATGACATGGAAAGAATCCCATTATATATTATCACATATCTAATACAGGTATTAAACAAAATGTATATGCTAACGTGCCATTTTGAAAAGTGAATCTATATCCACATCTATGTGTGTACACAAACATGTATTTATATCCATATATTCATGACTAATTACTTGTAATATAAACACATAGACAAAAGCCTGAAAGAATAAACCCTAAAATATTGACTCCTTTTTTCTGGGTGGTGACATTATGAGTGATCTCATCACTCTTTTTCAATCTTCTGTTTTTAATTTTTAAGAATATATACATATGTATATAACTCTTAAAATGAATAAAATGAAGGTGCTTTAAAATAACTTTTCCTGCACATCTGCCCACATGGCAACCTTGGTTTAAGTGAACAAGGAAGGAGAAGGTGCTATATTCACGGGCACGTCCTGAGGAGATGAAGTAGGAAATCTGACTTTGTTCCAGCACTGATGTGCAGAGTATTATGTGCCAGATGGCAACACATTATTGGAACTCTTTTCTTATCCCCCAGGCTTGGCCAAAGCACATATTTTGCCTGCTTCAAGCATGCATTGACTCTTAAACACTCACCTCCAGAATCTGACTCAAAGGAAATGAAGAAAGAAAAAAAAAGGCATGTGAACTTTGTACACGATAGGACAGAGGTTCATAATCTTAGGCAGTAACCACCAGCCAACTAGATGAGAGATACGGACATAAATGGGCTTAACAAAATGCAGAACTATTACCAGTATAAAGGAGTATAGTAGGAAGTTGGAATTTATTAAGATCAATGCTGGTGAATAAAACATAGTCTTTACCCACAGTTAGCATTAGCTTGAAGGAGAAGATAGGTAATTCAGTATTCTATGAGCAGCAGATTGTTATTGTGTTCATCAAATGTTCATTCCCCTCTCTTTACTTGAGGTGATATTTCTCTGCATACTGACTCCAGGTTTAGCAGTATGACTTACTTTACCCAGTGTAATGTTAGCAAATGTGTTCATGCCATTCAGTGTGAGAAGAATTACCCTAGATAGTCATTGGTTCAAGGAGGAGATTTAGACATAATTTGTCATGGATCTACTGCTTTTCTGTACATCATTTAAGCAAAAATATTTAACGTTGTTCTAGAATACTTTGCCTAGATATTTGTAGAACACATAGCTTTGGAAGTTAGAGATCGTATCTCCCTTGAGGACTAGGGAAGATTTCTGACCAAAACACTAAAGACAATGACTCCTTCTGAGGTAATAGTTGAACAGATTTTCTAGGAGTCTCTTCAAAATACTGAGTTTCCTAAACTCAGAGCTCCTCAGCTAAGACAGGCCCACGAGAATCCAGCTAGACCTGCATTTACAGCCCTCGGGGACTTTAGGGCCAGAGGGTAAAACAAGGAAAATATGAAAACCAGGATCTGTGCTGTGGTATAAAGAATAAAATATGCAATGAAATAATAATAGCTGTAATAATAAATAATACAGTCCCATCACTGACCTATCACTGTCATATCTTCTGCTACAATCTACGAAACTATGACAGGTTATAACATGTTAGCTTCTAAGATCAAACTTCAGATACTCCATAGTTATTGATAAAGGTTAAAAGTCACTTGAAATAAACCTCCATCTAACCCATTACTTGCAGTAAATTCACCCCACCAGCAGCTCGAAGCTGCTAATCCAGTGGCAATCAGTCAAACCATAGCTGATACAAAGACAGGTGAGTGAGATCAATATATTTATTGTTTGAAGCCACTGAGTTTGGAGTGATTTGTTATATAGAAAGATTGTAGTATTAACTAACTTATATCAATATACTATTCCATATTCTATGCTAAGACTGCACAGAGGGTATAGTAATGGGAGAAAATGGCAAGAATGTCTAACAGAATTGTATACTCTGACAAGTATCAAGGTTACTAAAACAATTCTAAGATTTTACATCATCTACCTAATATCCACAAAAACAAATTCTGCTGCTGCTTTCTCATAAGTATTTATAAATTACTCTTTTTGTATTCCTTGTTATTTTTAACATGCAGTAAAACATTTACATGTTAAATTAAGATAAACATACTGAGATATATTGAGCTGAAAATGCCCAATCTAACATATTTCTCAGGTTGAATCTATAAAGTCTGGAGTTAATTATGGAAAAGTTTTTGATGTTAACTTTCATTTTGCTTCCTTCCAAGCATTACTATATTAAACTTTATAAAACTATAAATGATAGAGAAAAGTCTCTAGGGAAGATTGTCTACTTTGTCAAACAAAACATTTGCCCGATACTCTGTCAATTATGCATGGGTACAATTTAAAAGAGTTGTTGGCCCCTTTTTACTAAAGTACCCATAATCATGAGACACAAATGTGTTACATTTCAATATTTCAAGCATAATGTTCCAAGAATTGAACAGAAAAAAATTACCTTCTTAGGGTGGTTTATGTGGAAAATCTGTTGTTTGGTTCAAATACTTTTGGCTAATTGGGCAATTTTCTAACCTCCAGTGAGTTTGTCAATTGATGATAAGAATTTTATGTGAACATCATCTGAGCAGAATAAAAAAATAGGAGCAATTCTTCTTCTTAACTAGATCCTCTATGCGACGCTCCCTTTTAATACCAGTATATCATATGCAATTCTTGGTAAACTTTTTTCTCATAGGATTTCTGAACTCAATTTTACTTCTGCCATGGCTACATATACACATTACGAAAGCAGGATTGGCTTACTCTGCTTGTCTCTGCCAACTAAATAATTTAAACAGCAGTTGTTATTTCAAGAAGTTGGAGTAGAATAGTATCCTATTCTGCTCACCGATGACGTTCTGCTCACCAGTGACATTGTAAATAATGGAGTCAATCAAGGGAAATGTCTAGGCAATGGTTTTGCCTAACCAGGAGAAATTGGAAGAACAAAGTAATGATGTATCCATCAAGAAGTATCCATTAAATATCTATCAAACCCAACAGAGTAGGAGATTTTTAAGAGGATATAGGTACTATTTATAGCTTGATTTCTTTTGTATAATTGAGGGAATGGTGGAGAGAGCCTCCAAGTAACTTTAAGTTTCAAAATTGGGTGGTATCTTTGGGAACTCACTTTCCTTCTACTTAGCTATTGATCTTTGAGTTTACATTCATCCTTTTAACCAACTTGATATCTGCTCTGTATCGTCATAGTAAGTCCTGAGGACACAGAGATAAACGGGATATGACCCTTACCCTGGAGAAACTCTGGTCTAATGCAGTGAGCAGATATATAAACATTTAACTAAAGCAAGGTCACAGGATGAAGTACCATAAATAAACATCACAGCTCCCCAGTGGCATACTCTTAAAGAAATATGTAACACTATGACATAGAAATTAATGTTAGAGTATTGCTAGGGGTGTGGGGGGACCACTTTTTGAGACAGGTCTCAGCCTGAACGGCTTTTAACTAATGACAAAACCTAAGAAGACCTAAGAAGATAAAAGGAAAAAAATCTGACATATTAACAGGTAACTGCAGCAGTCCATTTTCAGAGTGCTAGCACATCAGGGGATAATAGATCTTTCTTAGGTTCTATATTGTAAGACTCCATATAGTAACAAATGGGGATATATAGCAAGACCTGCATGAGTCTAATTTTTAATATGCTATACATTAAATTTCTAATTTTTAGCTTATACAAGAGCCTGAGATTCTTTTTGGATCATATTTTATTCCTGATATAAGAAGTTAATTACTTTGAATACCATAACTGTGGATTATTTTTAAGTGTGGGACCCACAAAAGGATCCCAGGAGATGAAAATACCAGGGCAGTGATGACAGATGAAGATCAGGATAAAAACCAGATACTCCTGCTAGTATTTTAAGAATTTATGTACCTGTTTAAATGAAAAACAGATCATGATAAGAAGCAAAGTATAGTCATATGTGAACATGTATGTTTAATCTTATGCAATAAGTAATCTAGATATAACTAATTTCACAGAATGAAATTATTCTCTCTATAGGTAGAAAGATAAATACATAATATGGCATTTATAGATATGTATAGACAGATTTTTACAGATATGCATATGGTTAGAGATACCAGTTTATCACAACTTAATTAGATTCTTAAGGCCTGCAAACAACATTTTTCCTTATAGGAAAAAAATACCAAATTTAGGAATATACTTAAATATGTGTTTTTTTCATTATAAGTAATTCTGAAATAAATTAACTTGAATAATATTAAGTAAATAATAAACATTTAATGATATATAAGTTAGTTTTTACCCACTGGTACAATTAAGAGACATTACTAAATTTCTCTCTTGCACACACTTTCAGGCTACATAAACACTCTCTTTGGTCAAACATATTCTGATGAAAGAACAGCGTATTTCAGGACAATGTGAACCAACTAACATTTCATTTTAAATTGTGTAGTACATATAATCAGGTCCTCCTCTAAGTGACATTATAGATGAGTGGAATTTAAGTTGAGTTTAATGATCAATACAATATGGATAGGTTAAAAAAGACTTTTCTAGAGCGAAAAACAATATGAGAGGTGACGCTGAACTTGTGGGATTAAAACAGTGACGAAACCAAATTGATTCAAGTTGCGGAAATCTACTTTAGGCCAAAACCGAAAAATATATTTCTTAACATTTGATTTTAATGTCAGTAGAGATGATGACACTGGGGCCAGAGAAGTTAAGTGATTTGTCATGTTGAAGGGAATAAGAGTTCCTGGAAATTTTGAGCCAGGAGGCTGTGGCAAGGGCAGTGCTTCAAAAAGAGTAATCTGACACAGCCTTGTGCAAAACAGACTGTTAAAAGAATAAAAACATGTCTTCATTCAAACAACAACAACAAAAAGTTAAATGGAAATAGATTGCTTACTTTACTGGGATATGGTGAGGATTAAATGAGACGCTATAAACCCCCTGGCCCGAGATGGTCAAGGTTAGTTCACTTTCTTAGCCAGCAGAAAGCCTTATACACCTATGCCAATGATTAAGTGGCTATAGGAGAAAGAGCAACTGCAGTTCCAAAAAAGGAGGTATTGATTTGTAAAAGAAGGATGAATTAAGCAGAGCCATAGGTCAATATAAAAATTATTTAGAAAGAAAAGTTTTGTTTTGAAAATACCACTCCTGTATGTCCATAGTAATTAATTAGTAAACTGGACTATAATGTCACTTTAGATTTGAAAATATTCTATTCACAGTTTTTAAAATGCATACACATAAATTTAAAATATATCCATCTATATATTTGGACCTATACAATTCTTATTTTTGCTAATAGTGTAGGTGTATCTTCTGTTTTACTAAATGAACTAAAATGCTATTGGTGTTAAATATGAATGGAGCTGATTACTGTAGGTTTTTTTTTATCCTGTGGCTTTAACAATCATATTTCTATTATTGCTCACTCCAGTTATGTTCCATCCAGTTCCCTAAACATGTTACATAATTTCATCTCCTACTTTTCAAAACTTAAAACTATTGTTACACTTTTTTGCCTTAAGGTATTGGCTAGAAGTTCTGGAAGAATGTGGAAAATAGCAGTGAGAAAAGACATTCTTAAGTTGTTCCTTAACCTTAAACCTCTAAAAGTCCGCCACTGAAATAATTTTATCACATTAGTGATGTATATTTTAACCGTAGTTTGTTAAGCTTTTTTTATGTTAAAAGGTTTGGGGGATTTTATCGAATGAATATTTATGATCAAGTTATATGATCATTCCTTTTTGTTTTTTATTATTCCCCATTTCTCCCCAACCCCAATTCCCAGCAGCCATTTTTGTCTCTCTCTGTCCTACTTTTTTCATTTATTATAATGCCCTCAAGGTCCATGCATGTTTTTGAAAATGACAGTATTTCCTTCTTTTTATGGTTGAATAACATTCCATTGTGTGTATGTATGTGTTTATATAGTAAACATATACATGTTTATATATCACAGTTTTTGTACATTCATCTGTTGCATGGACACATAGGTTTGTAAGACTTCACTTTTAATTTTAATTTTATATTTTTTATGTTTGAAACATTTTTTAATATCTGTATAAGTTCTTTGGAGTTTTAAAAGGAAGGAATACTAGAGAGGTAGAAACAGTGACTGCACAAGTGTCAACTTTGGTCTCAGTGGACCTCTGTCAATTCCTGAACATGAATAGGAAGATACTGTTGATTTTGAAGGTGATCTTTCATAGGCAACTTTAAAGGTTGAATGTGCCCAGGATATTATTCAACTGAAAAGGACATACTCCTGGCACTTTCCTTGTGTTAAGATGACCAACTGGATATAATTTACATAAATTTCTGGATACTTATGGAATAAAGATGTCTCATAAACGTAGTTGCTACTGGTATTTTCAATATAATTTTCTTAAGTATTATTTACAGGGTTCAAAGAATTCCCCATGTGAGTTTAGATTATGGTTTGTTGAAAAAAATTAAGTCATATGATACAACAAACAAGAAGAGATAGTTTCATCTAAAACTAAGCCCTTTATCATTGTTCATACATTTTAAATCACAATTTTGAGGTACCAAACGTGATTTGATTTTAGGAACTAAGTCAATTAGAATTGCATAATATAATCTAACTTCAAACCAGTTTTATGCAAGTATTCACAGAGTCCTTTATTTTTCTTCCTTAATTGTTTTTTTTCTGGTAAGGGTCAACTCTGGTCTAGTGAAATGACTCACCCACCATTATCAACTACACCACCAGCTATCAACAAGTTTAGTTAATTTAATCTTTATAGTCTTTATGAAAAGATATAGGGGACTATTTCTAATAATGCTAGCTTTTATAACATTGACTTTTATGTTAAAGAGTTAGATAAGCACTCAATTTCACATTGATTCTTAAGCAACATTCTAGTGGTAAGAGTGGTCCATCAATAAGCTCACAAAGTTGTATTAAAATAATCAGCCCCAAATAGGAAACATTCCCTATGATATCATCACTTTGTGAAAAATACATTTCCTAAGTGAAATAGCATAGACTCAGTAAGATAACTAAAACGTTTAAAAGATTATTTTGTAGATATTTTCCTTCCTTCAAAACACTACAATTGGCGACAGACAAGGAATACGACATATAAGAAATTAAACCACATTCATTCATTTTATGGACCATGAAAAGGGAATCATACTCACGTGATGAGTCTAGATTTCTATTTTTTTCCTTACCTATAAGTTAAGATTTATTTTACTTTCAATAGGAGATTTAAATTATAGGAGTCTACCTACCAAAGTTTATTACCCTAAAAAAGGTCCACTGCCTTTTCAAAGATCAGAATAGTACCATATGTTTTACATGTTGTGGTGCTAGAAGATTTATTGTAGAAAAATGATAACTTTGAATTTGAAAATCCTGAAAACTCAGGTCTAAATATTTTGAATTCCTATTTAAGGAAAAGGTAATACACAGTATATGAAATAAAAAATCTTGCTGCAGGTAAAAATAGGGATGATGAATGCAGTAAACTTCTAAATGTTATAGTAACAGCTGCCTTTGTGTGTTAAAGATACTCCTACATCATAGTAGGTTTGGGGAATGGAATTCATATGTTTTGACCTCCGAAATATATGGAATTTCATAATCAATACAATTGATTTCAAGAATTTAGAGTTTTATGTACATAAATTGATTCACTGGTCACCACAAAGAGCACTTCATTAGGTACTTATTTTTTATTCTTTTAATTTTTTAAGATACATTTTTATTGAGGTAACACTGGTTTATACCATCACATAAATTTCAAGTATACAGCATCATAATTTGACACTAGGTTGTGATCACCACCAAGTCTAGATTCCATTCATCACCATACAGTTGGATCCCTTTACCCATTTCACCCACTCTCAATCCCCTTCTTATCTGGTAACCACTAATCTGTTCTTGAATTTGTTTTGTTTTATTTTTTGGACTTTTTATATTTTGCATGAGTAAACTATGATATTTTTCTTCTCAATCTGATTTAATTATTAGCATAATACCTTTAAGGTCTATGTTGTCAAAAATGGCAAGATTTCATTCATTTTTATGGCTGAGTAGTAGTCAGTACTTATGAGATTTCTAATGACTTTTTGATTGTACTGAAGATGAGATTTAAATTCAGTTCTCTTAACTTTCTCTAAAATGAGTATGCATAAGTAGAAATTGCCCATTTAAGAGGTATTGCTCTACTTCTTTGCCCAATTTTCAATGTCCATGATGTTTGGGGAACGCTGAATTCCTACTGAGATCAACGGAGTATTTCCTGACTGGTTTCTAAATCTATTATGACATTTTTCTTCTGCTTGTTAATGTAATGTAATGCAATTCTGGCTAATGGAAAGGAAGAATATATGCAAAGGAATTCAAGGGAAATTTCTAATCTACCTTAGAAAAGGTAACAAAGACAGCAAAATTCTCTTTTACAAACATCTTAATCTTAACGTGCTACCTGGGGCTAATATTGCCATGATGCAGAAATATGCTGATAATTGTAGAGAGAAAGAAAGAGCATGGTAATGCCATTGAGTCACTGACTTCATTCCCCTTGAAACAATCTAATACCCAGAGTTTTGTCATATGATATAATTTAGATCCATTTTCTATTGTTTATAACTCAAATTATCTCCTGTGGTACAAAGTGCCTGCTACATCATGGACACGAGTTATAATAAATTATTAAACCATAAAAACTAGTCATAGGAACACCATGATTTTATTTAGAGCAGCGATGTAGAAAAAGTAAATGCGTATGAATGTCCAGGAAATGCAAAAATAAATTAATTAATGAATGTTGGCTAGTCTAACCGCATATTTAAAAAATGTAAAAATATTTACGGCATATAGTCTGGTAATAGAGCTATGTGTATGTAGGAACTTATAAAGGTTTCATATAAAATCAATGGAGAAAATGATAGATTTATAAATAAATGAGTTGGGACACTAGGTCAAATTCCTTTCTTTCTCCTTAACTCCAAACAATCAAACATACAAAGAGAGAAAAGAGTGGGGAGGGGAGAAGGGGGAGGAAGCGGAGGAAAGAATTCAAGTGCAAAAAAAGTGGATGTTTTTCTAAAATTGTCATCTCGGATTTGGGATTTTCTTTCTGAGTACTGTTAAAGAAAATACAGTAGTTTAACAGAAACCCCATCAATAAGCAGGAAGTGTATGGTCATCTGATTGATACAGAAAAATGATGTGATAAATTTCAGTATTTAATCATGATTTCTTTTAATTTTATGAACTAAAAATAGAAGGAAGCTGTTGATCATAAAAATAGTATCTGTCAGAAAGCTATGTAAACATCAAGGTGAAATGTTGAAAATTTTCCCTTTGAGATCAGGAAAAGACAAGGATATTCACTTCCACCACTTTCTATTCAACATTGTACATGAGGTCTTAAGAATCAGAAAAAGAAATAAATATTGTAAAGACTAAAGAAGTAAAATGATTATTTATAGAAAGCCCAAAATAATCCATAAATAATTAGAACTAAGTGAATTTATCAAAATTGCTTGAGAAGAACTCTTACTCATATACTGTGTTAATAATTATGTTATAGCATTAATTTTATGTAAGAATTAATCATAAATAAGCAACTCAGGTAGGAAATAAAAAATTTTAAGTGTCACAAACATGAAATTATTAGGACTAAATTTAACAAAGATTTTCAAGAACTCTGGGTGAAACTGTAAATTTATGGAGATAATTTTGACATCTAAATAAGTAGAAGGTTATAGCCTGATGGATTGGAAGATGTTCCTTCTACACCAGTTGATTTACTAATGTAATGTTATACCAATCAAAACGTACATATTTTGTAATGGAACCTGACAATTTGATCTAGAATTTATATACAATGGGGCAAAAAAGTCAAGATATTGCACATGTGCAGTAGATACATATATAGAATGTTCATGGCACTAATAATTTAATAATCAATGGAAACAACCCAATAGATAAATCCAATGTGGTACTGTCACACAATTAGACTATATAACAATGACTATGAATGAACTCCATTAATCAACAAGGATGAGTCATAGTTAAGCAAAATGTGTTAAATACAAAATACAGTCTTGATTCAAATAAAATGTTTTTAAAAACAAGCATAATTAATATGGTAATTATGTTTAAGCAGCAATACCATAAACAGAAATAAACTATTACTAGCAACACCAGGATGGAGCTTTCCTTCACAGGGGAAGGAGTGAGAGAGTACTGATTGGGATGGGACAGGAGAGCACTTCATGGTGTTGTCAATATACATTGAGGATTAGTTTGTGATCAATTATTGAGTTATTCATTTATATTCTCTGCGCATCTGTGTATGTATGTGATGTGTTCATGATAAAAACAGGCTAATTTGTTACATATAATTTTAAATATCTGAAGAGTAAAAAATAAAGGCTACAAAAAGTGAAAAATGTTTTCTACATGTAAGAGGCAAAAAAATTATAAATCACCAAGATTTGGGTTTCTATTTCTTAGGCCCTCTAAAACCCTTAGAGCTCCAAGCTACTGTTCTGCCAGTGCTGAAACCGGCACAGTAGTTTTCAGGCGTTTCCCTATTAGCAGTATAATAAATGAAGCACAGTTAAATGTGCAGAAACTCTAAGGTCACTGTCCTCTTGTCTTTGATAAGGAAGACATCTCCTGTATTTTCCACTACAGTTTTTACAAAAAGACTATCCATATAGGAAATACATGTGAAATAATTGGGTGTTTGGGTGTGAAAAATTTATTGACGATCACCTGAATTGAGATTTATCCACAATTTAGAGGAATGGGCTGGTTTAAGAGAAAAAAGTTTGTGCTTGGCATATGGGAAATGAGGTTTAGCAAAATGAAAATAGTAGATTAAAGATGTGTTATGTGTATATATGTCTGTGTGTGTGTGTGTATATATATATATATGTATGTATATATAGATCCATTGAATATTATTCAGGATGAGAAAGAAGGGCATCCCGCCATTTGTGATAACATGGATGGACTTTGCCTTTGATTTATCTCAGCATAATGTGCTCAAAGACAAGTACTGTAGGATATCACTTACACGTGGACATGAAAAGTCAATCTTGTAAAAACAGACTAGAATAGTGGTTCCCTGGGAATGGGAGGTGGGGAATACAACATGTGTTTAAGAGTACAAACTTGCCAGAAGTAGTGAAAACGTCCTAAAGATCTAATGCACAGTATAGTGAATATAGAAAATTGTATTATAATCATCAAACTTGCTAAGAGACTAGAACCTAATTGTTCCAACCACACACAAAAAAGATGACTATGTAACATGATAGGTGATGATTGCTACAGTAGCAATTATATTACCGTATATAAATGCATCAAATGAGCATGTTGTGCACCTTAAATTTATACAATGATATATATCAAATATATTTCACATAAAAATTTTTAAAAGAAAGGGTGAAGATAAGGGAAATTCCATCTCGACAGGAATTCCTCTCATTTTCTCTAAACTTATCACCCCTATTTTCACTGGTCCAGCCAAAGATCTTTCCCCAGGGAAGGAAGCAGGGCTCAGAATCAAAAGGGTAAACTCTTGGCAGTTCTGAGGGGAAACAGTGAGAATATTTTCAGGCCACAATCAGGGAAGGAAGGGTACCTCTAGGTGGGAGGCTGAATATCATGGATAAGAAGTGGGTAAGAACCAGACATGAACACAAACATGCATAAAGCTCTGTGTTCAAATGATTCAAATGACACTATTTTTGATTAATTTTATTGAAGGAGCATTGCATTATAACATTATATATGTGTAAGGTATGTATCATAATAAATCCACACCTGTGAATTATGCTTAGCGAGATAAGCCAGGAGACAGATATTGTATATCACTCATGTGTTGTATAAAGAAACCAAGCAAATGAATTAAATCAAACAAAAGTAGAGTTTCAAAAATGAACTAAATGATAATACTTTTTAAGTAGACAGTCACTGTGAGGTAGATTGGGATATGGTGGATACAAATACAAGGCCAATATTATATAATATTGGTCTGTTAAATTATGCACAAAAATTGTTTGCAGACTTAGCCCCAATAAACTCATGGAGACTATCAAGACTAACCTGTTAAACTGACCATAAGGAGAGAGAAACATATTTTGGTATTGTAGTCAAATATTTTCATTTAACAAATTTAATATTAAATAAGATGAATATAATTCTCACTGAACATATAATTCCCACATTAAGTTATTAAATTATTTTTTAGATTTTGTTGTCTCCTTCTGATTGAGACTCCTGGGATTGTAGTTAAGATCATTATTAGAAACAGCCCTCATGCTTAAAAAAATGTGAAAAGGAAATTCTTTAACAAATGAATTAGGGGTTAATGACTTAACATTTAATATCCTAACCAATACTCTGGAACAGAAATTCATATTATAAGCCATATCCAGTAAAATGGATGCCCATATTTAGCATGTATATAAGCGCTGAAAAAGAATTTTTTCCTTAATTGTGACTAATGCTTAAAATATTTTCATCAGCAACTCTGTGAAGGTATATCTTAAGATCTGGCAAGCTTGTAAACTTATGTGAAGGTTATAATTAAAAATATAATTGGGAAGGATTAGCAAGATGTTAAAATGTCTTGTAGACAAATTTGGCAAAGCCATGGTTAGAAAGAAAGTTAAAGATCAGAGGTGGAAGTCATAAACCCTAAAGGGAGATACTAAAATAATAATTTAAAAAGGATTACTTCTAGTTGACACTGTTTTAACACCTCAAGTAACTTAAGATATGTTCTCTCATGTGCAAAAATAACGTATACAAGATGTTCTTTATGGCATTGCTTTTAATAGTGGAAAATTGCAGGCAGCCAAAATGCTCATCAATAGAAGAGATCAATAATTTTAATAAAACCATATATTGTGATAACATAAGGATATTAAATGAACAAGGTTGATATATATGTGATAATAGCAAGATGACAAATATATTGCAGGAAAAATGCAGAACATTACAATATGCCCCCCATATAAAGAGCATCTCTGTCTATCATACATACTGACAAATTTAAGGGTTTCCTTCACCAAACTATTCATAATGATCCAGGAGGTGTGGTCACCAGGGAATTTCACTATCTACATTATATATTTTATTAGTACTTAGATTTTTTTATACAAACTCATATTGTATTTAGAAAGGAAAAATTTAAAAAAGAAAATGTCATTTAATTTGGCAACCAAGTTGTATTTGCAATAGGCTAGTGGTAAAGCTGGAGAGCACACTGGGCAAGGTAAATATCAAATTGTATCGCCCTCTTTTAACAACAGAACAACATTTTATTTTCAAAGTTAATACAAGGAGCAGTATTACCAGAAACTTATTTTTAATATATTTTACACGAATAGCCACCATCTCTGGAGGTTGTTTTGGTTTTGTATTGTTGGTTGTTTAAGCAAATTTTTTATTGAATTGTAATAAATATTGAAAATATATAACTCAAGAATTTTCTCCACTAAGTACACATAAGAACCAATCATCCAGATAGATAGAACTTTATGTGTACCGTAAAAACCCCCCTTGAACCTCTTCACAGTTTTTATTCTTCAGAGGCAAACACTGTTCTGATTTCTCTCATCATGAATTAATTTTTTATGTTGTTGAAATGTATATAAATTGTATTCCTTTGAATGTGGCTTCATTCACTCATCCATATTGTTGCAAGAAGCATTGATTCTTACATCTTCATAGTTGTATAGTATTCCATTTGTATAAATATAGAGTCAGGCATCACTTAATGTTTTGGTCAATAGTGGGCCACATATACAACAGTGGTCCCACCCAAGTCTACGATATAGCCTAGGTTACATCATCTAGATCTGCGTAGTTACACGCTATGACATTTGCACAACAAAATCACCTAGTAACTCATTTCTTAGAATGTATCTCCATTGTTAAGTGACACGTGACTTTCCAATGTACTCAATGCATTTATTTTTTCTTTGGTTTATGAACATTTTGCTTTCTTCATTTGATGCTGATGTTATAACAGTGTTATGACTGTTGTTATGAATGCAACTTAGAGATAAAACTGTGGTATCATAGGATTGCATCAGTTCAACTTTAATTGCTAATGCCAACTATTTTCAAAGTGATTGTCATAAACTTACACTTTCACTAGGCTGGCAAATATTTTCTCCCACTCTTGATTTTTCATTCTATTAATCTTATCTTGTTATAGAAGTTTTCATTTCAATTGAGTCTACTTTATAAATATTTTCCTTATGATTCGTGCTTTTTATGGTTTTTAAGAAAGCTTTTCCTACTCCAAAATTTATTAAGTTAATACATAATATTATCTTTAGGAAGTTTTATTATTTTTACCTTTCATATTTAGTGGTACATGCAATCCATCTACAATAGATTGTTCATCGTATACATGTAATAGAGGCCTAGATTCTTTTTTTTTTTTTTTTTTCATTTTGTTCGTGTCAATATCCAACTACCCCAGTACAATTTATTAACAGTTCATTGCAGTGGTACCTCCATCACAAATCAGGTAACTCCAAATATTCTGTCACATTCATCTGTTTGTCTCATTATGCTAATTAGTCTACCTTACAAAAAGTTTAAATCTCTTATTGTTTTACCTATTCTTGATCCTTTTCATATACATTTTAAAATTAGCTAGTCATACTGCCCTCATGCTATAGAATGAATGCTTGTGTACCCCCCACCCCAAATTTATAGGTCGAATCCTAATCCCCAATGCGATGATATGTGGAGATGGACCTTTAGGAAGTGATTAGGTCATGAGGAATTAGTGCTCCTATAAGAGAGACTCCAAAGAGCTCCCTTGTCCCTTCTTAATTATAGACACAGCAAGAAGGGGCAACCTGTGAACCAGGAAGTCGGTTCTCACCAAACACCAAATCTTTTTTGGCACCTTGATATCAGAGTTTCCAATATTCAGAACTAGTAGAAATAAGTATCCGTTGTTTATAAACCACCAGTCTTATCACATTCTGTTACAGCAGCCTGAATGAACTGAGACTTTCCCACCCGCAACCCACCAATGCTTGCTGGGATCTGGGTTCAATTTGCTTTGACATCTTTATATTCTTTAGTCTTTCAAGCTGTATTTTAAGACTCTGAATCTGTTTATATTTCTTTAGGACTATTGCATCATTTTAAAAATAGATATTTTATACAACTTTTGTTGGAATACTAATAGGAAGTTAATGCATTTTGAAACTTAGGAATATTTTAAAATTTTACTTTAATATTTGTCACTACAAAAGGGAAATCAATTCATTTTTACGTAATGAATTGCATCTACTGATTTCTTTAAATTCTCATAGTTTATTAATAGATTTCTTGGATTTTTCTGTGTATATCATCTTGCTCTGTCTATAATTATGATTTCAATTGTTTCACCCCATCCATGCATTTTTAAATATATTTTCCTCACCTACCACACTGTCTCATATCTTCAGTATAATATTAAATAAAGTAGTGATAGCAAGTAACCTTTATTTCTGCTGACAGAAGAAAAGCTTTAAAAATATCATCCCCAAATATGATCGTTTTTATTTTATTTTTATAGATGCTCTGTTAGATTAACGGTATCCCCATCTAATCCTTGTTCTGAGAGTTTCTTTGCTTTTTTTTTTTTTAACTATATTTAACTTGCATTTAAATACATTAAACGATACTTCATCTGTTTGATCATCTGTTTCTTTTTTGATCTGATGACGTGATGAGTGACAATTGAATTTTTAATGTTTATCCACACTTGTATTCATGGCAAAATTGATTCAGACCTTTCATATATCTTTGGTTTTGATTTAGTAATATATTATCTTTTATGCATCTACATGAATGAGTTTGGATAGTAATTATCAATTTGTAGTGCACTTATGTTAACTTTGTAGAACTTTGAAAATCTTCTGTGGAAGAGTTTATAAAATATTTGCATCATTTTATTTGTTCCTTATATATTTGAAAAAATTCACTGGACTTGGGGTTTTACTCTGAGAATAAGTTTTGAATGACAGAATCAATTAGTTTATTAGCTGTAAAATAATTCTGATTTTCTATTTTATGCTTACCCAGTTTTGTGAAATGATGTTTTCAAGGTATTTATTTCATTTAAATTTTGAACTTGCTAACATAACTGTAAGCTTTCAATATTTACAGAACCGATAGTAGCATCTCTTTATTTTCTCTTGATTTAGGGCATTATCAATTTTGTAATGTGTGTTAAAATAATTTTTGGTTTTATTGATTATATGTTTTTCTACTTATTTGAGCTTATGCATGTATCGTTTTTTTTTTCTTCTACTGTCTTGGGATTTAAGCCATTCTTATAGCTGCATGAGAGAGTGCTGATTTTCAGCCCTTTTAATATATGCAAATGAGTCTGCAAGTTTTTATATATGCATGGGTTTAATTTCATTCTGCATATTTGATATGCCAAATATGCTGTCATTCATCTCCAAGCATTTTCTAATTTTCATTGTGATTACTTATTTGATCAATGGTTTATTTATGGTATATAGATTAATAACAAATATTAAGGAATTTCTTTATCTGATTATGTTTTGTTACTGATTTGTAGTTTACTTTCTGCAGAGAATATAATCAATCACCTTTGAAATTGCTGAAAACTTGTTTCATGGTCCATATTATGCTTAATTCTGATAACATTCCAAGTGTACTTGAGAAGAATGTATCTTATAGTTTCCAGCATTCTATATGTCAATTAGGTCAATGTCATTAATGGTATCTTTCAATCCGAAATACAATCACAGCAAGGTTTGTTTATATATTCATAGGAATCTGATTCTAAGGAAGGAGAACCAGAAGGCAAGGTCCATCAGAATGTGTTTTATTACAGCTATTACCTTAGCCTCACATGTCCTGACTTCTTTTATTGCCTTCTGATCTCTTTAAACAACTGTTCTTTGTATTTTATCCAGCTTTTATACCTGTTCTCAGTGAAAGAGCTGTGCTGATGTAAGTTACTCTGCCAAAACTAAAAATGGAACTCCTCAGCAACCATATTTTCACTGACAACATTACTTTTCCCAACTGAATGAATTATTTTCCTAAAAGTATCATAAAATAAATATATTTCTAGGATAAAATGTTTTTCATGTTGCTTGAATTTATGTAGTTATTAAACTAGTGTGTTTCTAGAAAACAGAATGTATAATAAGAAAATATAAATCAAAGTTCTTTCAAGGGTATAGGGATTATTCACATGTAGAGAATGGCAGTTTTTACCTCTAATTATTATGTTTCACAAGGGCTCACCCAACTAAAGGTAGAACAAATTGTTCTTATTTAGGAGCTATGTTGTTCATGGCCGAACCAAAGTAAAGCAAGAATGACAGAATGTAAGAATCTCACACACATCAACACCAAGTTTTTCTGCCATGAACCAAAATGATCAGCATATGTTATAGATGTGTGCTGACAATAAATTAGTATGTATTTGCTTAAATGTGCCTAAACTTTTAGGTATACATATTTATGTGCATGCAGTTTGTGTAATGGCCTATATATGGCACTTTATCTGGAGGTATCCGGATACAGCTGTTTATTTGTGGGTCTAGGTCTATCAGAACATGTATGTATACCTGGCATGGGTCAACATGTGTCTGTTAGCTACTGTGTCCAAGGGGATAGGCTCAGGGATCTGGGGAGATGGATCCTGGGATGGCGATATGGAAGGAGGAGAAGGGTCACTTGTTAGTCTAAACACTAAATATTAGTGTGCTTTGAACGTTTAAGCCCCATCAGTGTGATTTATCACTTACTTATGATTTATGCCCATTCTCCTGAAAGGTCTGCAGTTTTAGTATACAGAGAATGATACAATTTCTGCAGTAGAAGAAACACTTGGGCCTTGACTTCTACAAAACTCCCAAATTCTTATCATCCACCCTAGAATTTGAAGTTCCATCTTTGTGTTATCAGCTGCTGTTCCTAAACAGAAAGACTTCCTTACACCATATATACCTATCTATCCACAAATGTGGGCTCTTCCCATAGACTTCTGTTACATCCATAAATGTATTAAATTAAACACTGACAGGGCACACTGATCCTTCGGACATTATTTTCAGCAAGTACACCATACATTTCCTTCCATTCACGTCTACTCACTATTACAATCCCAGAGTACCTTCCTATCATTACAGACCCAAAGGATCTTGTGGCTGAGTCTACATGACATACAACACTAATGATCATTCACAAAGTTCCTTATGAAATTATTCACAATACTATACTCATTCACAGTTTATAGGACAACCAAAAACACTTGTATATCTCAAGCCTAAATACAATAAATAAGTTATTTTAGGTATACTATAATAGTATAGGAAAACTAGTGGATGATTTAAAATATTTAGTGTGGTAATTCCTTATATACTTCATGCCCAACTTAATTGGATTACAGAAAAAAGTAAAAAGATTCAAATATATCATAATAAAAATTATAATATCCAGAATATTTATGAAAAATCCATTATTTTCTAAATACTAAAAAAGTAAGACTAAAATAATTCGATATGCTTCTTAGAGAATATTAGTATTCTAAGTGAATGCTGTTGGTATTCTTTCTAGATTTCATTAAGATTCATGACATGCTTAACTTTCACAATCATTATGGAGAAAATGAAGAAACATGGACCGAAAATAACTAGGTAGATTTACAGCTGGTTGAACTTCCATATCCAAAGAGTATTAGTTAATAAATCAAAGTTAATCTACATCAGCTATCTTGGCAAGTAACTATAGATCCTAGGGACTTGGCAGCTTTTAGGGGAGTGTCCTTGCTTCTAACTTTCCCTCTGGTTCCATCTAGTGGTTGAGTATGTACTAATCAGTTGTCATGACATTTATCTTGCTTTGTGTTTACATTGAGCATAGGTTATTTAACAGAACTGTGGTTATATAACTTCATGTGGGGCTGCTTAGCCACTTCTTGATGCATCTTAAATGTCAGTTTTAACAAGTAACCAGTAACTGGGTTGTGCTCCAGGTCTGTAGATACAAGCTAAATGAGACCACACAGAAGAAACAGGGAGTGGAGAATCACTTTCCTTTAAATCCCATGCCACTCCCATGAAATTTAACAATTTGCTTTCTGCTCTGAGGCATAGCCTTTCCTGCATCACTGATTTTTTTTTATTCCCCCTATAGCCTTTGACTCTTTTCTTCTTTTATTGTCTCCTGGTTTACCTCTGTCATTACATGCTAACACTAGGGCAAACATTAGCCCCACTGGTATTTGTTTGGAGAGATTTGGGTTACAAACACATCTTTATGTATCATTTTATTTTAATAAGACAGATTGGCAGATGAAGATACTAAGTTCAGGGATGTTAATATTGATCAGGTTGTCACATCTGGTTTATCATGAAACCTATTGTCATTCTGTAGGTTCAGCATTTTCGGCAATCTATATTTTTCAGCTTTACTGAAGTATAACTGACAAAATTGTAAGATATTTAAAGTTTGTATCTTGATCATTTGATATTAGCTTAATCTTTTGAAGAACCATCTAGATTCATCTCCATCACACTGCTGAGTAGAAAAACTCCACTATACACAATAATCTAATGAGCAGGGACTTGCTGAGTGTTTTCACTTTCTCTGTGTGATTTCAACACATCAATTTTGATCAATCTAGTCATGGAGACAAACATGCCCCATGTGTCACCAGAATAAATGCCTCAGTGTAGGTACAAATGGGTCACAACCTGAAGTAGAATACAGTATCTTTTCTTCCAGAAACTTCTCTAGCCACCGCAAAAACTACATGAATCCCAACAATTCATACAGGATAGAGGCTGCTCCCTTACCTACTAACCACCACCACCACAGTATTTCAGGATTTAGGAAAGTGTCCAGAGCTCTTTTAATACACAATAACGCCAGTCTTCACCACCACCATCATATATCTCATCACAAATAAAATTTATAGAGCTGAGCTGGTATTTAAATTCAATGAACCAAATTATGAATCTTGGCCCACACAATCCCAGGAAGTAGCAGAGTTTAGGAAATGTATGAAGAATAAATCAGATCTTACACTTCTATGATGAGAAATTATTCCAGAGCTACAGTCAAGAGAACCTTGGCTTTCATTTGAAAGAAATTTTGTTACACCATAAACCAGATGGAAACATCAATGATAATATTTGCTAACATGGCTCAGCACACTTCAGCAGAGAATTACCGAGACCTTGTCATGATGAAAAGGAAATTGCAAGGAGGTCAAGTGCTATCATTCCCGCCCCCACACCCATACATCGATCTCATGCTGCAAGTTTTGGATTATTTGCTGTAAATTCATTTTTCCACGTCATTGGTTTTTGAGGTCTGAATTGTTTGTTAGCTGTGTGGCTAGTAATTTAAGGGACATTAAAATGTTCCTTTCAGCAAGGAACTTAAAACAAAAATAAAGTTACTCATGTTAAAATATCTGAATTTCTAAATCTTCAATAGACGTATGCAGGACAGTGTAGAAAATGCAATTAGGAAAATCCTAAAAATATGACCAAAAAATGGTACTTACAACCTTGATTGTCAAACACTTTTAATCCCAACTTTTTAATGAGGCTGCACTGACTATCCTTTGATGAATGTTAAAGTTTTTAGATTCCCTCAGGGTGATAGAAGTCAAATCTAGTTAGCTATCTCTTTGTAAGTGACATTACAAAATACTGTACACTTCTCTCTAGTTTTGTTGCTCTCTAATGGTATTTTCACAGAAATTGCTGATGACACTGAATTAAAAGGTTTTATTTTTACTGTCGTATTATCTTATTACCTGTCCAAACGCAATTCTAAGTCATACATGATGTCTAAAATAACTATTACGTTTCCTAAAATGTTACTCAAATAATTCTTTTGTGGTTCTTTTGAATTTGAATAAGTGGAGTACATCTCATTTCCTCTAATTAAAGACATAATAACTAATTGATAAACATTTAAAGTAGTGGCTGGAAGGTGAGTGAAATTAGCGTTTCTGAAATAATCCCACAATTCATTAACCACAATGATCATTTCCTCCATGCTGATGGAAGAAATCTGTTTTATTTAAGATCAAATGTGAATATATGATGTTATTAAAGTGTTCCACTAGTTTTCTTAATGACTTATTTTTTAGATAATCAACCAGGGAAATTGGAAAAAAAACATGCCTTTCAGTTTATTCCAAATATACAGAATTGTGTTGCTTCCTCTCCTCCTCTAATGAACTAGTCAATGAGTTCTAGTAGCAATTTCTATCTATACTCTTGCCAGGTCAAGGAGGAATGTAATTCCATGTTTATCAACAGGCAGCACAGAATGGTGATTTTATTACATATCAGCATGTTCCAATGATTGAAAGGCTTTTAATTTAGAACTCTGAGTCGCTGTTTCTTCTGGTAAAAGCTTAGGGCTGCTCAGTTTTCAGCTCCAAGTGACAAGATATTGACCTGTGCCCCTGCTTCAAGTCAGTAATCCAACACAGTGTGGCTGCAAGGTCCTTACAGTGAATGAATGCCTCTTGCATGAGATGTGTGGAGACAAGAACATTGTTTCTCCCTGTGCACAGGGTCAAACAAGTCTTGGAGCTATGGATCCCTGTGGTCATCAAATGCTCCTTTAGGAGTTGTGGTGGGGTCACAGATGAAGAAGAGCCTTGGGTTCGGATTTATGTAACTCTGTGGTGATATAAAAGCTCCTGAAGAGGAACTATTGTTGACAAATTAGTCTTTTATATATCTGGCACAAGTTGGGTTCACAGCAGTCATTTAGTATATTCTTGCTGATTCGTTTCATTGTTTTGACTCCTGGGCAACATAATGGCATACAAATTGAAAATACATAAGGCTATGACTGATACATGTGCTGAGGTTGGCTTCTGGTTGCTGGAAATAATAATGGATGAGATGGAGAGTAAAGATAGTACCATGGGGAGCTCAGGGAAGATCCCTCTCATTTGGGTTTCAAAAGCACATATTGCTGCCAATTTTAAGAATGAATAGTAATCCAAAATTTTGTAACAGAAAAATGAGCATTTTACAATGTGTAACATCTGAATACAAAGCATAGAATAAAAATAGTTACCTACTCATTACAGTGTTTTGTGATGAAATGAGACCCTCAAGCATCATTTATTCAAACTCCTTTATTTTATGCATAAGAAAACTAAGACTCACAGAGGGGGAAATAACCTCCCCAAAGTCAAACATCAAATAAGGATCAAGGAATCCTGATATCGAATTCAGTGATTCTAGGGTGCCTTGCTTACTAGTGGGTCATTTTCCTGTTTCCAATCTCATATTCTACATCAATGAACTCACCAAAACACCACAGATGAGAAAGTCTTTTCTACTTTTCATTAGGTATATATAGATAATTTCTCACAAGTGTTATGGTTTAGGAAGATACTTCTAATCCATAGTTAATTATAGTCATTTATAAATTTTATAATCAGTTTTACAATCATTAATGATTTGCAAATTTAACTTTTAAACCTTTACTGGGCTGTTGGTCTTTAATTTTATCCACATTAGAGTGAGATGTCTGTAATACTTTTTTAAAGAGGGCCTATAACTTCTTTTTGTCTGAAAAAGCATCCAAGATAATTGATCCTCTTGAAAACAGAGAATACTTGCTATTCAGCAACAGTATAGGCAACGTTTAAGATCCAAATACAGAGTTGCATTTGGCTTTGTGTCTGAAATGGTTGCTCAAAACAAATAAAATGATTATTTTTAATGATATTATTTCAAGTTTACAATTCTCGACCTCAGGTTTTCCTATTCTGTATCCTTTTCATATCTGATTTCTGTTGTTTCCATTTCTGTATTATAATCCAGTAGTCACTAGTGAGCAGCACGCTGTGCTTAAGAAATTAGGAAACCAGTTCAACAAAATAATACAAACATACTTCTCTAGTCTCAAAAATAAATGTGGAGCAGCTCCTTGTAAACTTACATAGTTCAAAGTGGCAGCTAGAGCTGTTTGCTCATTCCCATACTGGGATGTTCAGGTTTTCATGATGTTATCACTTGCCAAACCATTTCTTCCAACTTCATTTTGCTTCTAAACTACAATTGACTTCCTTGCTTTAATGGTAATTTTGTTCTGTAAATGGAAAATTTTCCTAATGAGAGGTAATGGTTTTCTTTGAATCATCAGAGTATGAACATTAATATTTTAAAAATATGCTTTTAAGCATGAATGCGTGTTGATTCAAGATGAGTGAGGTAATATACATGTTGAGTCACAACTTAGAATCTGTATGTGCATCTTCTGAAAAATGCATATTATAGAGAAGTGAAATTATATGTAATGAAGTCTTTTGACTCAAGCATGGCAGAAATACATCATCTATGAACTCATGTACAGTGAAAAAACACTCTGGTAACAGAAATAGAACTTTTCTCAACAGTTTCCTAAAAAAATCACTATCCTAATTCTAATGTCAAGATAGATTCAACAACGCTTATCCATATTCTATATGACTATTATAGCAGCTTAAGAATTTCTCAGTTGCCAAATTATCCCTGATTTATATTGAGCTCTTAGGCAACTAAAACGCAGGAGTAATTTTGTTGGTTGGTTGGTTGGATGAGTGGCTCATTGGTTTGGTTTGGGGCCTTGTATATGAAATTTAAGGTAATTTTCCTTTATCATACAATAGATCTTTTTAATGTAAGTGTTAAATGTTGTCATCCAAACGATTAGTTATTCCCTAGACTCTAGTAGTCTGTATAAAAGAAACGCATGCATGCCGTTTGTCTAACCAGTTCATTCTCATTCTCTCTTTCTCCCCTTCTCCCCTCCCCCATCCCCACACAGTAGTTGCCTATACCTGTTAGTAGTCCTTGGAAATGGTGCAACAGGAAATGTATTTTTTACCATACTAAATTTCTCTAAATTTTCTTGATTGTCTTTGGGAAAGATTTAGTTGCACTTAAAACCGTAGAAATCTGTGGCAGCATTTTCATAACCTGCTTTTGTTTTTCACGTGAATAAAACAAAGGGAATGTGTGGGTTTGGTTGTGTTCTTAATACAGTCTAAAAGCTCCTGATGACCACTGATGCCTTTTCTTGTTCTGTTCACAAACCATGAGCCTGATAATTCTTTCTGGACATGATTTGCACCTAAAAATCACTTATCTTTTGAGGTCAAATTCTATCCTTTACATTTTAGATGTGGTGTTCTGACCTCTGTCATTCCCATATCGCAAACATGGCTATGATGGTTCTACCATTGCTTCTGCAAGAACTTTGTTCAGTGAAACTCATCTGAACTTGAGGCTTAGAAGCTCACATTAAGGGTCTAATATAGTGATTTTTATACTTTAGTGAACATAAGAATCACTTGGGGTCTTGTTAAAATGCAGATCTTGTTTAGTAATTCTGAACTGGAGCTTGAGATTTTCCTACTGACAAACAGGTCAAGATGGCTCTGCAGCTGGTCTACAGACCGGAATTCAAGTAGCAAGGACTAAGCAGTGGTTATCAAAATGTACTGCACATTAGAATCACCTGCAGAACTTTAGAAGCGATGTCTGGACAACACCCACAGAGATTCTGATTTAATTGGTCTGGGAAGTGGTCTGGGCACTGGGAATTTTAGAAGTCTTGAGGTGATTCTAATATGCAGTCAAGGATGAGAATCACTGTCCCTTTCAGACCTCTGTTCCAGTGCATTTTCTGTGATGGCTACCATGGAAGCAAGTTAGAAATTGTTCTTTCAAAAGCAAGAGGAAATTGCTCTCCTGGAGGCATATTGATTATTAAAATATCAATATCTGATTAGATAGATTCCCAGATCTACTGCTAGTATACCAGGACCATACAGCACTCAGTGTGAACACAGGATCATCCCCTGGGAGTTTTTAGAAATGAAGTATCTCAGACCAAGTCCCAAACATTGAGAAACAGAACCTACATTTTAACAAGACTCCCCAGGTGGTATTTATGCACATTAGAGTGTCTAAGATTCACTACTCTAGGGGGCCCTGTTCCCTTGGTGATTGCTCGGTGTCAAATACGTGGTGCAGCCAATCAGCCCCATTTTAAAGACCTTGGACGTGAAGAAGGGAGAGAGAGAAGCCAATAACAGGTGAATGATCGAAAAAATGCTCAATACAGGCTTGCAAGTAAATTTCAAAATAAACCCACAACCCGAGTAAGTTTAAAACCTGTTGAGGAATTATTTATGTAGCAAAAAGTAGTAATAATTATTCTTGCTAATTTATTCGATACTGATTTTTTTCTTTCGGTAATTGGTTGTAAAAGACATGTTCATCAGTGGTTCTTGATTTTGCCCCCCACAGAACACTTGGCATTTTGGTTGTCACAACAGAGAAGGGTGTGTACAAGTAGCATTTAGAGGGTAGAGGCCAATATACCAGATATCTTGCAGTTCACAGGACAGACTGCTCTACAACAAATAATTATCTGGCCCCAGATGTCAACAGAATAATGAAGCTGAGAAATGCTTCTCTAAATCTACAGAGTATCCGTTTAAGGGGAGACATAGAAACATAGCGATAGAGATATGCATGATTTCCTCAAGAGGCAAAATCTCATTTGTAAATGTGGAGTAATAAGACAGTTGAATTTTTTTTCTCTGGAAAATCACTCCATTTTGAGAAGCTGAATGATGAGAATAATAGAAGAGCAGAGAGACCTCAAGATATGAAGTTGATATAAATGCATATGTAGACCTAGGGTGCAAAGTTCATTTTCTTAGTATGTGCATTAAACTTTGCTGATTATAAAAGTAGTCCAGTAATAGCTCACTATCTACTTTTTGGTTCTCATTAGTGTTAAAAATGTCAAAACCCAGTAACCACTTAGTAAGCATCCTTGTGCTAGTGGCATTGAATTAGGGACTCCACAGAGGCCAATGCTTGGCTTTAACCACATATAGGACTAACTCACAATTTGTAAAATGCACAGTTATGATTATCTTCAGAGAAGTTCTCCAGTCGTGCCCTTTGTTATCATTTCAAATGATCTCTTAGGAGGACAAGTATCACAGTGTGGATGCATCTGCCACTTTTAGGACGCTATAGGATTTCTTGCATTGAAACAGGGCCTGGTGACTGTCAGAGCTAGAACACTAGAAGGAGGTGCATGATTTACATGGATGGAAGCAGTTTTGCGAACATGAAAGGCTGAGAGTCAGCCTCGTAAATTTCTCTTCTTCCTATTTACTGTAGTCCCTTTGTCTCTAGTTCAGAACACAGATTTTAGGGGTGTCTCAGGTGACCCTATGGTGTGCTGAAGGAAATTATTAGACCTTCTGGTAACAATGTTCCATCTAAAAATGGAAATCAATGAGGTTTGCTAATGATTGATAGATGACTTCCACACTTTGTTTGTCTGCCAGATGTTCCAGAGTCACACTGTGTCCTAAGGAAATCTAGAGTCTATCCACAGTGGTGACTTTACTAGCTCCTGTGTTCTCAATATGCTGCAATGTATTGTGGTTCATATGTACTCAGGTATATGATTTTTTTACCACATTAAATGGTAGAATCTTCACAGAACTGTTTATCAGAATGGGATAGGAGCATAATATCTTTTGTTCATCGAGGTTCATTTGTTAACTCTTGACAAAGCACACGCAAAAAGTAGCTGAAATTAGCAATATCAACTTTTTTTTACAAAAGGATTGGAGTTAATTTGATGACCTTTGCAGAGATGACCGGTGATTCAGTAATTGCAGCCTGCAGGCATTTAAAGACACACACACTCACATGTCATCTGTCAGTTCAAATATTAAGTGGGATTGAATAAAAAACGAGGCAGTCGTTGAAAATAACTCATACTATGTAGAGCATTATACAAAAAATTTGAGGAGATTCTTCTCCATTTCCAGGAAGTTTTGTTGCTGAAAAAGCTATGTATCACATATATATGTATGTGTGAATATTAATTATACGAGATTTTGGTTACTTTAAAACTAGACTTCAGTTTTCTAAAGTATTTAAAATTCACCCAAAGGAAGTACTTCAGTTGAATTTCAGTATCTTTCACAAAAATCTGTTCCCCCCTCAGAGGCTGACACATTGCCTAACTCATGACAAAAGCATGGTTGAAATTAGAGCTATGCATTTTTAAAAAAACAAAAACAGGTGTTATTGTTCTGGCCTTTTCAGATGACCAGTGACTGTTGTGCCTAACTCAGATATTTACAAACACACATACTCTATTTAATCTGCCTACATATACATATATATGCATATATATGCACTTACAGATAAAATACATATTATATACATTTTTATTCTATTTAACCACAGCTTCACTGAAATCTAATTCGCACATCAAAATTCACCCTGTTAAGCTCTATCATTTGGTGGTGGTAACTATATTCAGAAATTGTCCTGCAGTCACCACAACCGAATTTTTAAAAATGTCTCACCCCAAAAAGAAAGAGCCCGATATCTATTATCAACAACTTTCTATTCCCACACCTAGCAATGTAGTCATAAAGAACCACATACTGAGAATAAGCAAAAAATAACTTACCTACTTGCTCCAGGAAATAGTTTCTGCTAGAAACTAAGATAGTCAGAAACTATATCCAGTTAAACACTTTCCAGCTTCAGAAGGTCAGCCTTCTGATCGCTGAACCCAGGCTCTAAACTCCTGTACATATTCTCCTCTTCTATTCTGAGACACTGCTAAAAATATCAGGTTCTATAGCGTGTAAAGAACTTAGCTTTCTTGAATCACAGAGGTAAAGGTGTTCTCCCTTACTGCAGTGAGTCTGACAGACTTAGCTTGCAGTAAACAACAGATGTTTCTGGTAGGCTCTTGGAATCTATATTTGGTAGACCCCTTACTCTCTCACTTAGGGTTCTTGGGCAACAGTCAAGATGGCTCCAGTTCTCTTGCTTGTGGGCCATGGAACACAGACATTCTTTACACCTTGTGAAACTCTTGAAATGCACAAATTCTAGTAATAGTCACTTTCCTTTGCCACCAAGGAGCTTATCTTCTTCTCTGACCTGCCTTCATAGTTTCCTAGTCATACTATTCCAGTTCACTGTCACTCGACAACATCAAGAAACATATATGAAGGTTTTCTTTCCCTTAAAAAGTCTTCTCTTTAAACTGGAGGTGAGATCCAGTCATTCACAGCATGGGACACCACAGAATGGCAACAGCTTCCTCCAAAGAAATCTTAAAAATTCACTCTTCAAAATCCTTCAAGGATTCTAAAATTTTAAAAATTAACAGTTCACTATTTTTTTTTCTGAAAATGATTTGGTATAGCAACCACTTTGGAATATCGTATCTTTTATGTCCCAAACTCCCATTGTGACATTCAGCTATGGTCATATTTTGGGGTAAGTGCACCCTTTGCTTATTTTACCTGAGAAGGATGTGCTATTAAAAAATAAGTTTAGGGACCCATGATCGAGCCCAGTGCTTCTCATACTTTAATGTACATAACAGAATTATCATGGGAATCTTGTTAAAATGCAGATAAGCAGGCTCTGATTCAGGAGATCTGAAGTAAGAACTGAGAGTCTGCATCGCTAACAATCTCCCAGGAGTTACCCATGGGGATGATCTTCACATCACACGTGGCATTGCAAAACTCCAGTCAGCCTCCGTGTCTCAGGGGTTAGATCAGAATTGTGAATTCTCTGAGGTGGAAAATTGAAAACAACTAGAGTGCAATCACTCATCTCTGTGTCATCCAGGCAAGCAGAAGAGAAGCAAGAGTCTGTGAAGAATTGGGCAGACAGAATATGAGAAAGAGTAAAATTGAAAATTGGTGGTAAAGAGACAGAAGGATGTAAAAAGGAACCTGGTTATAGATGTGAAGCACAGCAGGCAGAAGAGAAGAATGGGTTAGAAAATCAAGAGATGATAATGGAGGGAAGGTCAATATAATCTGGCATTTCTGGTCCATGTTTCATTGGACATATACTTCTGACTGTTGATTTTACTGTACTCCTGAGCCATTTTTTATGTTGATAGGTATTTTAAGTGAACTCGATGTGGGAGATGGTCTAATAATTGAGAAGACACAGACCTGGGCACAGCATACAAATTCTTTTCTGCTTATTTCATCACACAAACATGACATATTTGGGAAGTTTTCCTTGGAGCGAATCCAAACGAATGATGAAAATAATGTATAAACTGGAAAAACAATTATAAAAAGTCTAGTCTATAGAAAAAGATAATAATCTTTTAAGTTGGCTGGAGCTAGGATAATTCCATTGCTTTCCCTATCAACGACTACTCACAATTTTTTATTTGTTTGTTGGTGTGGTTAATACAGAAATCATGAGGAGTGTCTGCAATAGTTCAGACATTTTCAAAAGTCTTTTGTAAGAGCAAAAAATGATAGGAAGTAAACAAGAAGTACCTGTCAGCAGGAATTTCTTTTGCTGGAATTTGGTGTTTCAAGAGAAAATAAATGGCTTGCCCTGATGGTTTAGTGGTTAAATCTGCTGTCTCTGGCCAGCACAAGCCATATACAGCCCAAAGACCCAAGTTTGTATCCTGGGACCAGGGGGAACAACTAAGATGATTAAGTATATAAAAATTATGCTTCTTTCTCCTTTCTTTGCCTGCCTCTCTGCTCACCTTCATTCTCGCCTGCACCTTTCCTTTAAAAAAAAAAAGAAAGAAAAAGAAATAACTGACCATGTTCTGTCATGATCTTTCACAAGCAACAGTGACAGTCAGAGCATCTCACCTACATAACATATCCCTTCCTTGTAAGTAAACATACTGAAACAATATTTAAGTGAAGCACTTTGCAGGCATCACAATCGTCAGCAAATAATGAATCAGTGTTTCTGGTCCAATGACATAACCTATAATAGAAAAAGAAAACAAATGGAAAAAAATCCAGTGTATTTTTAGTGTACTCACTGAACAAAAGAAAAGAATTACTTTCACTTCTCACCTTTAAAAATATTTTACAATGGTTCTATTTATAAGAGGTTGCGGGCTATTTCAGAAGTAACTTACTATCTTGAAAGGTGAGAAATGAATTTGACTCCAGCTAAGCAACATATGTAGTTGCCATAAAATGAAAATCTTCACACATATATATGTAGTATATGCATGTATATATATGTATATGCATGTATATATATAGCAACCCATGACTAGCATTTATGTCTTAAATCTATGCCTTGGATAACTTTTAAAAATAATTTTCCCAGTCATTATATTTATATATATACTCCTATCCTTATTATTATTTCTGTCTGTTCTTTCTCTTGGGAACAGTATTATAAGTGGTTTTGTGACAGAAAAAAATAAATGCAGATGAATCATGAAGATTCTTTAAATGAATCTTAAATATTATTAAAATGGTTGAGTCATTTCTGTTTCCCTCTCACCAGAGCAAAAAAAAAAAAAAAAAATTCATTTAGTCTAACATTTTCTCTTTCTCTGCCAGTTTCTGGATTTTTAAAATCCAAAGAAACCTTCAGAGCATTTCCATCTGAAGGATTAAGAACCTGTGTGTCTGACTCTAAGTGGGAAGGATGGGGTTGGCATTCTCTTATATGATGGTTTTAACTTTCTTTTACAAAATGAAACACAACATGTTTTAGGTGAGAAAATAAATTATCAACATATCCGTTAAAGTAACTAAAAGCTTGTACTTCTTTTTTTTTTTTTTACATTTGCAGATTACCTTTTTTCCTCCTACCTATGCACACTTCCCCTGATGACCTGTTCTTGTTACAAAATGCCCACTTTGGCTGAATAATTGAATGAATAATTACAGATTTTGTGCTTCTCAGCATTTTCAATAATATGTTTACGGAAAACCATGGAAGGGATCCTTTGAGGATATTTGTATATGGCAAGTCACGGAAACCAAGATAACGAACATGTTCACAATGTTTGTCCCTATAATGACCCTGGATTATAATAACAGTGGCTGCATGGTGCTGTTTCAATTGGATATTTATTCACCCAGGGGTATGTAAGCCTTGGGCTATTAATAATTCTGAAAGAGAGAGTGTCAGATCTCTAGCTCCCGTGGAGGTGTTAATTCTTTAATTAATGTCTCTGGTGCAGAGATAATGAAATTGCCTAGAAATGTAAAGTTTGGTTCTACTGTGTTAATATTTATTTATCTAGCTTAAGAACTAAAAACATCTGTAAAGCTAAATTGGAAAATTAGCAATATAATCTTGAATTTGTAAAATCATATTAGAGTAATACTGTCTTTTGATGCTTATAAGAAAGAAAAGTATCAATGAAACTGTGCAAAGAACAGTGGCTTCCTGTCAGTCTTGAAGACTTGTAATTGAATTGCATTGACATGGTATTATGTTTTAAAATAAAGTCATACACAAGAAACCATGTTTACTCTGGTAGGTGTCTCCCCCAGGCCAACAAATACAGTGTAAGTCATCCCCCTCCACACCCTCAATATCTGAAAGTAGAGGGTTCCTATTTGGTATTTTTTGGTAGGTCATTCTTGAGTCTAGAAACACTGTTATCCGCTTATGTGGAATCATTTTGGAGTGTTCCCAGAGCCAAAAGTGACCTACCAAATCATATCAATATATATTTTCAGATATCAGGGAAAACCTGTAGCATCACATTCTAAGAAGATAATGCCTATACCATCCAGAATGTGAAATTGAGTTCATTGCCACAAATACATCTCAATCTGATCTCTGCCAAACAGGTATGAGTGTAAAGGAAAACCTGACTAATTTGGCTTATTTTTTGGTCCTAATTTGTCCTCAGGAGCTAGAGATTTCCTTAACTTTAGCGTTATATATTATAGATGTTTGCAACTAGTTTCATCCTCTCATCACTCAACTTAATACAACAGGGTTAAAATTATTTCTGGTAAGGCAACAAAAGAAATAATTGGACAAGGCAGTATACCTTAGATGACAAATGAGCAATGCTTATTTAAGAATGTGTAATTCTTATGAAACTTGTTCTAATATTATTATCCTAACTACAGGAAGCTTCTGTCCCTACAGGCACTTTCCTAGGATATTTTTCAGTTTCTGGCCCTGTAAGTTCTCTGTGATTCCTAAATGCTATTTAGAGAAGTGGTGTTAATTTCTTTCCTAACACTTCTCTCTATTCTGTGAACCAAATGCTCTTAATGCTTCTTCCTCAATACTGTCCTTGACCAGTGGCTGAAATCTTTGACCTACTGAGAATTACCTATTTTCTGCATATTTAGGTGACTCAAATTCCCCTGTGGTAAATAGCTTCCCATTTCATATCCTGACTTGTTGAACATAATATGCAGTTTTCTTTTTGAATGCTAAAGTATTCAAAATAAGAGTAACTTCAACAATATAAATCAGTAATATTTGAATATATTTATCCCATGTTATTAATAATATTTATAGTGAAATAAAATTAATTTACAAAGGGGAGGTGATTTTTCTACTGACTTTAGGAGAAAGGCCAAATTTGGCCTTGGAGCATATTTATGAGAAATCATAAAAACTGTGAACATTCCTGGCATAGATTTCTAAATAAAATCTACCATAAGATATTTTAAAGTGTATGTAGGTTTATTTTTTTAAGTTTCAGAACAGAAGATGGGTGGGTGGAGATATGAAGGAGCTGAGTAGCAGAGAAACACTCTATTATTCATTATAGTTCTGTGGAGAAAAGTGACTAAAGGAGCAGCAGAAGTAGCAAAAATTCTTTGTATTTAGAATCTCATGCTACAGGGAGACTCATGCTCTTAGGAAAGTGCTGTTGAAACACACAAAGAAACAACGTCAGAGAAGATCACCACTTAGGAGGGATTTCTGGTTAAGTAACACCTTTCTTAGAAGGAACTTAAGAATCTTTATTGCTGACTACATAACTATGTTATTTAAATACTCACTGCTTTTATTTGTATTATGGCGCCATCAGTTTTAGGCTGTGTCCAAGAGACAATTCTAAGTTTCCAAGACTTATGATGACTGACCATCAAGAACGCAGTTTGAATTTCTTGATCCTCAGCACCATCCACACATACAGAGAGATGGGATCCACTCTACAAGTAAAAATTTCCTTACTCTCTTTTATTATCTCCCAAAATTGAAAATATTTTTAAGACAACATCTAAGACCTACACTATGATTTATTTTAATCTTGTAGGAGAGAAACAATGTATGGTTTGTTTCTGCCATAATTAGAGAGCCAGATATATAAAATATTGAGTCACTGGAGCAAGTGCAATATCAATGGCAAGTTTAGATGAGAAAATGAAAGACTACATTTTCAGCCAAGGAATTATGCAAGCTAAGTGGGAAACTTGGGAGAATGGAGATCTTCAGGTCATTTTTGCCACCCAAATTGGTTTCTTCCTATATTTAGTTCACAGAAAGTATTATTTCTGTGGGACAAGACTCATAAAAATGGCACAGCACTTATATTAATGGCACAAACTATGACATATATTAACAAGAGCTGGAGTGATCAGGAGAGTCAACAAGGTGGAGAAAGTAAACTAGCCTTAAGGATGGGTAGACTTTAACAGAGGGATGATGAACTCTGAATTCTGTACAACATAGACAACGTGTAAACAGAAATGATTGCAGTACGAACATCATCAGATAATGGTGAGTCTAGCCTGATCACAGGGCTTTTGCACAAAAGTATCAGGAAGATATTTTCTTTTGGAGAATTTTGATGGTTGGGTGAAAGAATGTGGGCAACATTTATGTGTATTTGACTTTTGTTAAAAAAAAAAATACAATGAGAGTCTCGTTGAAGTATTTCAGGAAGATAAATCTAGGAGCACAAAAATAATTAATTAGAAATTGGGTACTCTATACAAAGCTTCTTCATAAGGTTTGTGCTATGATGGTAGCACTAGTGTAAAGATCATGAGAAGGGAAAATTCATCAGGACCTAATGAACTGGTCTTGGGAAGGAGAAAATAAAAGTCAGAACAACAGAAATGCAGACAGTAGTGACTTGGAAATCCAAGAAATTTTAAGAAATAAACAGAAATTAAGGAAAAGAACTTGGGTGCTTAATTCTATCTGTTTCTATAAGATAACAAAGTGGCAATTCCTGTAGTAAAGATTTTATTTAAATCAGTCTTTAACAAAGAACTGAACATGTTAATTGTTGGTAGTAAAATCACAGGTGTTATATTTTTCTCTATCTTGAATAACGAAAAAATCAAAATTAAAGAAATAAATGAAGGCAATAAGAGTAAATGAGTGTGTTAAGTAATGAGAGCCCGAGGAGGAATAGGTTAGCTTATTACTAGTATGGAATAAGATGAAAATAAACATAGGTGAATTATCATGTAGTTAATGAGAATAATAAGATGGAAGATGGTAGACGGAAAGTAAAGGGCTAATTGGACAACATTATAGAGTTCATGGAATCAGAAACTTTGACAGAAAAGTGAGAATTCTCCTCTGGAATGGAGGTAGGGCTGAGATTCACAGATAACCTTTAGAGGCAATTAGGATGGGACACCTTAGTAAATTTTCTAATTATATGAACTCGATCTTTTAATTTGTGGATATATATGCATACACATACACTTATTAAGAATAAAAGAGGCTATGTTTAAATTATACCCTTGTGGAGTCTATGAAGTGTTTAAAATGGCTTCTACAGTCATTTTAATAGAAATTCAACAAGAAGATTTTTGTTGTTAAGGAGCAGTGAAGAAGCACTGGGTATTTAAAAAACATTAATTTGTAGTAGATTTTCAAAGCAAATGATCATAATTTTCTTTAGATTAACTCCTAACAGCAAAAGCTTGGTAATTGGCATAGCAGATTTGTTAGCTGGCCTTGTTGCTACCAGATAGGCTATAATAGATTCAGGTAAACATTCACAGAACAGCAACATTGGACAAGGATTCTTGGAGACAGTGACAGACCAAGAGAAAAACAAGACCACTCTATGATCATTCTGCAAAAGAAATTTAAACAGCAACAACAAAAACAAAGTCCCCATGTAACCACAAAAATGATCAAACATTCCTCTCTCTAGTAGCTTAAATGATCACTACTTATATTACAGCCCACTGACAATTCTACCTCTGCTCAATTCCTTCTGCCACCTAGAAAAGTCGCTCCTATTTTCTGCAACATGCATTCCTTGCAACCTCCCTTATATCAATCAGCATAAGCCCAATTCTAGAATAATCCCCAAAATTCTTATTGGTGTTTTCCACTGTCATTCTCATGGCTTAATTTACCTTCTTGCAACAACAAACTTAACTTTGTTAACTATAGGTGTTCCTAGTCATCACTCGCTGGAAAGCATCAAATGGGTCACAAAAGCTAGCACCTTCATTATAACTAACCATAGGAGCAAGCCGAGAAGGCACAAGTGAAACCAAAAAGGAGTTGATGATCTGAAAGATGTAGATAGAACTCACAATGGTGAAGAATGGGCTTAGTGTGTGTGAGACTGTAGGCAGAGAGTATAGGACAGATTTCACTATGATGCTGACAATTTGTACTGAGTACTTATTTATAGCTTTAAGCATAGCTTCTTGGCTTGGTAGACTATACTCTGGCTGAAGACTAATTTTATTTTAAATATGGGGCATAGAACAAGTTCTTTAATCTCAAAATGAGATTTGCACATAAATTGAGACTCACGGTGTGTTAGAAAGAGAATGCTAGTGTTTCCTTGTTCTCCGATGGCATAATAAAAAAGGAAAAGAGGGATCTCTGGTCAGGGTAAAGTAACTCAAATGAAATAAATTCTAATTGTTTTGTCATCCACATACTACCCTCAACCACCAACTTGTCAATGGAGGAAAAAATATTAAGTATTCAATCTGGTTGAAATTTACTCTGGGGAAATTATATTGAGGAGAATTTTTTTTAATGCAGATCATCACACTTTAGAATAAAATATTTAATCTTTCATAGAAATTCCCCTTCCCCTTGCTTCTCTCCCTCAGGTTTATGGAGAGAACAGTTTTAAGAATCTCTGGCAATGAAAAAGAGCTCAGGTCCTCAGGTCTGATACCCTCTCTTCCTCTAGTCTCTGTGACAAGATCCCTTGTATACATCAGTGTATTAAACTTGCTGAAAATATATTTGAAACTTGTGATTGGTTTAATGAGTGATCTGGTCTCCTAGGTTGGTCAGAACAATTGGACTTCAACTTGGTCTCCACTGGTGACAGGTTACAAATTGCAACTGATCCCCATCACAACTACTGAATAAATAGCTACAGTGAGCCCATTTCATAGTCTCAGTCTAGTGCCTATACCACTGGGAAATGGGGTTGGTTCAGGAAAGGAAAAATGTAGGTCTTCTCTCTGCCAAATCATATCATAGGCCAAGTTCCTAGAGTATTTATTGTTCAAGGCTAGTGGGAGAGGGGCCCGAGAAGTGACCTTTCCTTAGTGCTCTCAATGGAGAGTGAAAACAGTAGTCTCCTGCTCAGTCTTTAATGTTATCCTTATTTATAAAAATCTCCATTCTTAATGGTGTATTCCATTTCCATCTCCATCTCATAGCCTACATCCAAAAGCTTGGAAATTGGTGACTGCTTCCTTCTCTCCTTCATTTTCTTCCTCTTTCCAATCATTTCCTTGCCAGAAATAGGCCCTTTTTTTTTTCTATAGATCGCCTATGCTCCATTTCTTTGTATCACTGGGAAGAATATTAAGAGTCTAAAGTCCTCCATGGGTGGGGCACAGAATAACTATAAACTGGCTTCATTAGGTAGATACTAGGAGCCTAAGATTTGAGACGTGCTGAATACTGGACTTGCAAGGCTGCCACCTGGTGGCATAATCCAATTTAGAATATTATTAAGGAGCAACTAGGTCTTCTTTAAAAAAAAAAAAAGAAAGAAAGAAAGAAAGAAAAAAAAAAACACATATACTTAAGTTATTCATTTTAGCTTCTCACCTGGCCCTTTGTCATAAACCTGGCTCCTTGGGCAGTATGTGGTCCACACACCTGCATCTCAGCCTCCTGAGCCACAAGGGCATGTCAAGTTCTTCTGCAATCAATTGCAATCACCTCTCAGGCAGATGAATGCCCAAGGAAAACTAAGTTAATTGTAATTTACAAAGGAAGTCAAAAAGAAACGAACCTGTTAGTGCAGGAGAGCTAATTGATAAATTGTGATAATGGTGTCAATTTATGATAGCAAAACAGTAACCAGGAAGAGCATTAGGGTTCTGACATTTTGCATCTTGACTTGTTCTCTTGGGTTTCAGTGGGGTGAGCTTGGAGTTCTCTGATTTTTTCTGTTGCTACAGGGACATTTGCATGATAACTCAGAGAGACGGCACTATCCAAAAGCTTTACATTCCAAGAGAGCTTTCTTTTAAGGTCAAGGAGTACAACAGATGGCAATATGTTTTATACGTATATTTTTAATTTAAAAAATGCCTATAGTCATCTCATTGAATGAGTATTTCCCAACATATAATCTAATTTTCTTGCTTTATAATTTCTTTGTGACTGTTCTAGAATTATGAGAAAAATGTCAGGCATAAGATGTGAGAATTTCTCTAATCAGAGCAGAGAAGTGAAGATCTATTTTAAATGCTCTAGAATCTGTAATAAAAATACTAGACTAACACAAAACATACTATTAGACATATTTACACACTAAATATTCCCTAATATGTACAAAAACTAAAACTGGTTTATATTGTTATTAAATTCTGTTTTTCCTACTTCATGAATTATTTCAAAGGCAATTTTCACCAGCATGTGACTGTAAAGTGCTAGTATTTATAATCCTCTGTAAATACACTCAAAGTTTAAACACAGTGGGAAGTTTCTTCTCTGTTGGAAATTTCATACAGCTGTGCTGAGCAAAAGAAGTTGAATTGTCTTTCAAATTGGACATATTAATTTAACTAAAGTGAATTAAATTTCATACTGTAGGGTGTCAACCTAATTTTCAAATTTGTAGTTCAAAGGTTAAATATCACTTGTTTCAAATAAAACGTTAAATTCTGGAGTAACAAATAATCATCTTAATATCAGTTGAGGGACCAAGTTACATGCATTTGCAAATTGCTGATTTATATGTACATGCTGTAGATAGTACTGATTTAGCAAATGTACTCCATTTTCAAACCTATCTACATACTCAAACACAGAGTCTTTAAATATTCACTTAATAAAATACTGCAAGTATACTTTTCATAATTCTCATTATTTTTTAACTAGAAATATTTTAAGTCTTGCTTCGACTAATGACAAGATTGTACTAAGGAATGTTTTGGAGGTTTTACATTTCAAAGGGTAGAGAGTACAGTTCCAGACAGTAATTTCTAGGAAGCATGATATATAAAGACAAGAGTCATAAAAGCTAATCCTTTGATTCTCTCCAGTGATCTCATGTGCCTACAGTAAAAACAAACCTTTCAATATGTGGAACCATGCCATGAATAAATTGGTCCTTTGATTTAACCCTACTCTACCAGACTGATCAGCAATTGAAGAGATTGTGAAATATTCTATGAGGTGCTATTATTGACTGCGTAGAGGTACTATGACATAGCGGAGACAGTGTTCTGCTTTGTGAGTTAACTAAGAGCATTAGGATGACTACAAATGTCCAGAAACCCAAATCAAATATTTGTTAGACCCAGAAAAGTCTTAAAATTTTAGACTATCAGCAACCGAGTAAGTGTAAGTTCTTATTAATATCAACATAACACACTGTCCCTTTAAACTTAAAAGAAATGAAAACAGAAACCAGTAATGGTGCGTAACTTTTAGGACAGAACACAGTGACAAGAAGACATAAGAGTTCCAGGACATTACATTGTATGATGAATGGTGCTATCCACCTGTAGGTAGATGAAGGCTCAGTGAAGTGTACCCCAACAAAATGTGAGAGCCCTAAAGAGGGGAAGATAGCCATCTGAAACAAATAAGAATCCACATTAATAAGCAAGATATGTGGGATATTTGGGGCAAGTCCCAAACAACTCTTAAACACTTTTCCCATTACAATGTGAAATTGATTTCCAAAATTCTAATTTCTTCAAAATTGACTGAATTTAGTGACAAGCTTCTAACTAACAGAATCTAGCTAGAATGATGTGGCATATCTTAGAAGCCTAGATTTGAAAAGGCAGTATAGGTTCCTCCTGGTTCACTCTTTCTCCAGATACTCTTGGAACCCAGGTCAGATGACAAAGCCTCATGCAGGTATTCCAATTGACAGCCTTTGCTGAGGTCCTGGTATGCAACCAGAATCACCTACCAGCCATGCAGGAGTAGAATTCACAAAGAGGATTCAGATCTCTGTCACTGTCCAATGATATGAAAGACTAGAAGAAGTGCTTCCCTGAGTATAAGCAATACCTAAAGCTATGAAAAGATAACAGTAATAAATGACTGCTGAGGGATTAGGTGTAAGATTAGTGATAAAGTACAGGAGATTATTTACACAGAAATAGACAACTGAAACAATGGGGTATTTGCAAAGATAATGACCCTAAGAGGTGGCTTGTTAGGACATTTTGGTTGAGTTTAGCATGCTACTCTTATTCTCCAGAAACTTTAAGAGTATGTTAAAGTCTCTATCAGAGAAATTGAAGAAATGCAACTCATATAAGAAAACATGACTGTAAGCAATGATAACTTGCTTTGTGCTATATCTCCTTAATATGAAGTAATTTGCATATAATCTATGAAACAGGTAGCTAAACTGTAAGACTTGTTCCATTTGTGTCCAGAACTGTTCAACAGAAAGTATGACTGGACCATCTGCCATTAGCATGCTAGACAATTGTGAAGGTATACTCTTGTGTTGTAGAGAAGAGATACCTGTGACAATAATCTGAAGGAACTAATCAAATAATCATTTTTGTTCAGTTAGATACTTATAAACCATATTATTTCAGATAAGAATTGAGGACATGTAAACGTATATATTCTGGGGCACCCTGGTGGAGTAGTGTGTAAGTCCATCACCTCCAAAAGAATGCAGGTGACATCCCCCTGTGTTCCAGTCCCGATCCCCGGGGAGACAAACAGTGTAAACAATGAAATAAATGCTTCTTCATCCTAAATATATATATATATACACACACACACACACACACACACACACATACGTGTATGCATATGTATATATATTCTTTGGGGAAAGAGCATAAATTTAAAATGTGGCACAAATTTGGCTCTAATTATTTTTAAATTCAAAATAAAATGTAAAATTTGGACAACTACATAATTCACATGGTTCAACATTAAACAAAACAATTGTCAGGAGTACACTTATTCCTACTACCATAAAAAAGGAAATAGGATTATTTTTCTTTCAGAGCAGGGTCATAAAAAGACGTTATTATATATTATAAATGAACATCCTTTCAATTACTACACAGGCAAGTTTTGGAATATTTCTTTTACTTTCCATATTTCTCTTACTGTGTTACAGTTAAATATTTATTTTATTAAAAACGAGCAAATAATAGGATGATATATCAGTTAAAAATATAACTTCATTTTTGTCCCTATCCATGATACTCAATGTGAAATATCAATTTCATCAAACAAGAAATTTCAGCCTCCATTTAATTTAATAGATTTATTCCAACGATAGCACCATACAGTTTAATAAGATTTATTCTTAGATTGCCCTGGCAGTATAACATTTCTACATGTGTATCAGGAAATAAAGCAATCTAATGTGATCTAAGTATCAGATTTTCTGTTGTGACAATCTAAGAATTTGTTCGAATATACCTGGAAAAGTACATGTCATTCAAACAGCAAACCTTGTGAAATATTTTTTATCCATTACATAGTAACAAATCATGCTTAGTAGTGAAAATAAAATTATTTTCTCTACTAATTTTCCAGAATGTAATTATTAAGTATTCAGCATTAGTTCAGTGTCACAGATCTTATCAGTAACAATTCAAGGGTATAGGTTAATCATTATCTTGTGGACTTGTAATATGAAACCATATGGATCCATAAATTCTCTCTCAAATAAAAAGATACCCAATCTCTTCGAGGAGAGGCAAATGAGCGTACCTACTTGAAGGTTTCTTTCAATAACCTATTTAAATTGATGGCAATTTATAGAGGATCGAGTGACCAAGGGCCCAGAGTTCTGTTCCATGGCTCCAATCACTTAGTAAATAGTATTGCCTTCTAATGATTTTGCTTAGTAAGTATGGTTCAGTATTACTTTCTTACAGAGAAAGAAGAAACTAATAATTTGGTATGAGTATTCATGTCTGTTGGTAGTTTTCTCAGTACAAATTAATTCACTGGCATTTTATTGTTTTCACAGAATGTATTGGTCACCTAGTACCTAATTACACTGGGCCAAATGAATATAATCAAATGATAAATACATTGTGTTGTGAATGACTTCATGCCTGCATGTAGAAAATATTAACTATGTCTGACATTTTCTTGGTATGCTGGCTGAGGTTAGAATATTTTGCAAGATGAATATGCTATGTTCTTTTGCTTCTCAGGAATTTAAATTCCATTGGGGAAAGCAAACAATATATAAATTGTGACAGTTTTACATGATGATGAACATTATGATGCTTTAAAAGTTAATCTTATCTTTGGAAAATGGTATTTTGGCTGGTAACTATAAAAATAAAGACCAGAGGAAATGAATATATACAGTGTAATCTAGTTTTGGTAAAATTGTTTCTCATGTGAGAACAGGTTAACAATTCTGAAGTTGCTGCACATGTGAGCAAATAGACAGATGATAGATGTTGGGAGTCAGGGTTCTCACTATCAGAGTAGGAGGTTATAGGTAAGCAAGGAAGTAGACTAAACCCTTTGATATGGGATTGGAATTGAAGACATCATCTTTAGCTTAATATAATACAGAAGCAAAATAGAGAAAAAGTGGAAAAGTGTGTGTGCATAGTTTAAAATAGATATACTCTCTAACTCTTTATGGGGAAGGTTTATAAACATGAATATATTCAGAGCACAGATCATTACTCTATTTCTTTTTGAAAGGATAGGTACAGGCAGGAAGAGAAAGAAGGAAGAAGCACTTCATTGTATTTTAGTTGTTTATCTTGGCCATTTCCCCCAGCCTCAAGTCATTGTGATATATGTGAACTTCTAATATTATTCTCCAATTAAAGAAACAAGGGCTTCTTGGAAAAATGTTGAGGAAGAGCATATTTAAGATAAGCTTGGAGTGTGTTATAGTACCAGAAAGTGTTAAAAAAAAAATAAAAAAGATAAAGGCATATCAAAAGAACATGGGAACCAAACCAAAAGACATCCCATTGGCCAAAACTGAAGTGACTGAGCAAAACCAAAAGAAAATCACAGTAAGATATACCCAGAATGTTAATATCCATGGAACTACACACAAATATAGACCCAGTGGTATGCTGGTAAATGTTTAACATAAAAATGATTTAATAATGAGAGAGAGAGAGAGAGAGAGAGAGAGAGAGAGAGAGAGAGAGAGAGAGAGAGAGAGAGAGAGAGAGAGAGAGAGAGAACAAATCTCTGGTACAGAAAATTTATTTACTCATTCTACACAGAAATGGAACAGAACAAGTCACCTCTTGAGTGTGTACTGTGCTTAATTACTTTCTTCCAAAGGGAACTAGATGGAATGGGAGTAGGGAGGGAAGAATAAACTTACACTGGAGAAACCTCATGAGGACTGCCTCCTCTAGCTGATCTACCTTAAGTTATCAAGGATAACTCATATTAATAGTATGTACTCTTCATATAATCAAATGAGAATGTCATTTTGCTTCAGTGATCTTCCTCCCCCAAAAACCATAACTTCAGTAAAACCATAGGAAAAACTTCACATAAACCTAAATTGCAGGATACTACTATCCTCATTAGTACTCCTTAAAACTGTTAATAGAAAGTAAGGAAAATCTGAGAGACTGTAGATGAGAGATGGCTAAAGAAACATGATGAATAAATACAATGTAGTATCATGATTGTGGTCATGGAACAGAAAAAGGTATTAAGTAAAAACTAGTGAAATCCAAATAAAATGTGGAATTCAGTTTATTTAAAATATGCTAATGTGGGTTTTTCTACTGTAAAAATATAGTAATGTAAGATGTTAACTGTAGGGAAATCTGGATGTGGAACTATAATAGGAACTCTTTAAACGATCTTTGCAAATTTTCTGTAACTCTAAAACTGTCCTGAAGGAAACAATTTGTTTAAATTTTAAAAACTGGGTTTTGTGAAAATAGAATTACCAAGAAGGAGGACAAGTTGGTTACTATAGATTGGAAGCAGTAAGGGAAAGGTTTTTCTGAACAAGTGATGTTTGAACTGAGACAGTCAGGGAAGCAAAGTTCTGGAAAATGGACTTTCCTGGTAGAGAGACTAACAGCTGCAAAAGTGTAAGATAAAAATGAGCTTGCAAGTGTTTAAGTAGAAGTGAAAAAGACCTGTGTGGCTAAGAATATAGCATGCAAGTAGGGAGAATGGTACAAGATAAGAGCAAAGAAGAAATCAACGGAGCAGATCATACGTCATTCTCTCAAACTAGACAAGGAACTACCTCAGCATAGAGCATGCAACATCCTTTTCTCCCCTAACTCTAGCACACTGAGTCATAAATACAGTAATTTTTTGAGTGACTGAATTGAAAATTGAGAAAAAAGATACAGACCCCAGATTACACTGGTAAATGCTTAACAATTAATTCTCTAGAGAAATATAAAACCCAGATTTGCACTATTGACTAATTTTCTTAATATGAATTGCCCCATCATGGCCAATTTCAACCTAACAATGTGATATCACTGCGTGGGGCAGTAGGAAGAGATATACAATAAGCTCTCAAGAGTCAGCATGGCTCCAGCACATCACTGCACAGAGAACACTTAGAATATATCTCTGAACAACCTTCCTTCTGCATAATTTTCATTTAATATGTTTCCACATGTTCACTCACAACCACATGTATTCACACACAAGCACACATATTCCCAACTCTTTCAGAAGGACATTATGAAAGACATCACTAAAAATCTTAACTTACAAGCCAAATAAAGTTATATAGTAAAAGAAAGTTCAACTGATAAAGCTTGTCATTTGTTCTTGGTGAACTAATTTTGGTTCCCCTCAAATCACCAATTTCCTATCATAGTACCCACAGTTAGTCTCTGCCTGAATCATTTCCTGTTTTTTCTGGATATAACTTGTCCACCAATCTTTTATTAGAAAAATTACTTTAAAATCTTCTGATCTCCCACTTCTTTCAAACAATTCCATTTTCTTACTAGTGATTGCTCTATGATTACATGCAGTAATTTGGTAACTTATGGAAAGGAATCTCCTATTAGTGTAAGTAGTTGGTTGGAATCACCATCCTGGGGTCCTGGACCTTGGCCAACATACTAATATTGGAGAGTTCTTCCTGGAATTGAATATCTCTGACTGCAGCAAAAAATAAAAGGTAGGAACATAATGAAGCCGTTGCTCTGTCGTGAGCCGAGTCAAAAAAAAATAGAGCGAGCCAGGGTTAAAGGAATGGCATAAAGATATATAGAAAGGCAAAAACTCTAAGAAACCACTCTAGCATGGACCTAAAGCCATCATTAAATTTTCCAGTGTGAAGCAGGTTTTATATGTGTATATACAACAAAAATTATGGACGACCATATTTCAATGGTGTACAATACCCAAACATGAAAGCCAGCATTTCCTAGTGGTGTGGTCTCCAAAGGAGAAGGAAGAACAGCTCATGCTATAGCTTGAGTGAGATTAATCCTAAAAGTTCATCTAACCTAAAAACAGCCTTTGATAATATTATTCCACTTGAAACACAGGTAACAATGCCCAAAGAATTAGACCATTTTAGGCTGAACCATATGAAATCACCATTTTTGTGGATTAAAAAAAGCAAATGTTAGTTGTTTCATACTCATCTATTCTGATCAACATCACAGTGTTAGTAACAAAGCAAAGACTCCATTTGAACTGAGGTCTTTTCAAACAAGACCCCATTCTCTTACCACTTCACTATATTGCCTTTTTAGGGTAGCAATCTTTTTGTTTATAAACTTCTGGAAAATGGAGTTCCTGACTTTTTGTATGTGGCTTGAAAACAATAAATGGTCTGGAAATTATTAGAAAATAAGTCATGTTGCTCATCTATGCTGACAAGAGTTGTTACCCTATCAGCATTGCCTGGGGAACTAAAATACACATTACTAGGCTGTATAATCAGTAATTCTGATTCTAGAAGTTTGATCTTTTTTTGTTTCTCACCTCTGATTTCTCCCCACATTCCACCCAACCCCCATCCCTTACCCTGTATCTTGAACCAGTTCCTTGAGCTTTACATGGCCTGTACCTTTGCTACCTCAGCCACTTGAACTACAAAAGTGTGCCAGATTCAGGTTTGTAACAAGGCTCAAAGTCTTTATTTTTAATAGCCATCTAACGTGGTTCTGATTTCCCTAATTCTGGAGGGGTTTGGACAAAATCACTGAGATAGGAAAAAGAGCCAGTTGTGCAGAAATGGATTTTTCTCTTGGTACCATACCCTGAGTATTGATATACTCTAATTCTGAGTATTGAGTAGGGATGATACAAACATCTGACGAATAGTGATCAAGAACAGACTGATGTGCAGTGTGCATCCATACGTAACTTGCTATGACTGCATCCTCAACTGAACTTGTGCAGAGAACTTGTTATAGATTTGAGTACATTGAAAAAAGAGACCTTCCTTCCTCATACCATCCTGCTGCCTCTTCTCCAACATCATCAGTCCCCGTTTCCTAGCATCCTTGACAGTTTCTGAATCCACCAGCTGTCATTAAGTATGCATGACCAGTCAGACTTCTGGTGAGAGAAGCATCCCAAAGATAAACCATTTGTCACACAGGTTTTTTTTTCTTTTTAAATCAACAACTGTATATTTAGATATCACTTAAGAAACCTTACTTGTTAACTAAAGAAAATCAATTCTCTCAAAAGATGGTATACACAGAGTAAACAAAAAACAAAAATAAAAATAAAGCCATTATCTTTCCTTCAGATTTTTATTCTATTTTCCCCAACCATTAGTGGCTTTGCTTTTTATTTGTTCCTACAACTCACCAAGTTTAGCTTATATGCTCTCAAAAAATCATATGTTTACTTTTTCTCTGTGTCAGTCATATATCAATCAACAGGGATCTGAGGTGTTTTCTTACAAAATCCCGTTTTGATTTATATTTATGTTAACCCACATTAGGAGACTAGGAAATAGGAATATGAACTTAATATATTCTCTCTTTTAGCTTTAATTCACAAATCATTAAGTACTGTCTGCATATGCTACATATCTAAGACTTAAAAAGAGTCACTAATTTATTTATTTCAGGGTATTAACTCAGTGCGTATCACCTAGCAGATGCTGTGGTAAAGCCATCATTTCAAAAAGCCAGGCACTGATCATGACTTCTTGAGTTTTTGTTCTAGGATGGAAGATAGTTGCCAAACATTTCATTGACACCATGATGAGTGTTATGAAATACAGGATACCACAAAGGAAAAGTGTAATGAGGAGGCATAACTTAATCTAGGATTCAAAAAAGGCCCCCATGATGACATACTTAAAATAGTGGTACAGGTAGAGAGAAAATGGCAAGAAATTAGCCAGATATTGGAAGGCTAAGCAGCATTTAAAGCCCTTGATGATTCATTGAAAGGCATATTATAGAAGTAACATTAACTACTTTCATTCTACTGTTAGCTTACCATCTTCAAATGAGGGAACATTTTCTTCCCAATGTAACAATATGTATAGAGTTCATTTTCAAACTATTTTTTGCAACTGGCTAAAGTTACTTAGGTATTTAAATCTACTATTTTTAATAACAGCTTCATTTCCTCCTTAGTATATGTTTATACAGTAGCCAACTTTCCTAGGTGTTTGTGTAGCAATTAATAATAATGCTGGGAATTAAGAAATACCTCAAGTTAATATTGAATCCTGGGTGGGAATTCCTAGAATCCATTAATTCCAGAAGATCAATACATTATATGTAAGAAACATCTTTTTTCTAGTTTATTGATGATTGCATATGTAGTTCAGAAGCCAGTCACCTAAATTATGATAAACTCAATAGAATACTTCAATGCATTCATACCCTTGATATCTCATCTTCTGTATATGTTAATGCCCCTACTTATAATAATTTTTTGAAACAGGAAGGAGAATTAAGATAATTGAGTCCAAATCAACTCCATTCAGACACCAAAATGTTCCATGATCAGCCCCACACCACACTATAGATTAGGACAGAGAAAGTCTGTACATGCTGGCGTCCTGATATAGTTTCAAGGTTTTTGATCTTGCAGTACAACTTTTCACAGACCTAAAATGTAGGTTCACAAGCTAGCCCCAAACAATGGAGATTAAAAATGTAGGACCCAGGACTTGTTACAATAGTAATTGCGTGAGTAAATTTGATGTAGAATATATGGTTTTATACCAGTTAGCTGATAAGGAAAACAAAACCAAAACTATCTCTTCCAAAGTTTTGTTTTCCTTCTTGAAAAAGACAAGGGTTGCTTGAACCTTCACACATGAAACAGGTATGTTCAATAGTTACTAAGTTATTAATTTCTACTACAATATTTTTTTCTTTTTTAAAAAGAATTTACTAACTATGTTCACGGAGACACACCCAAGGTGGTGGACTAATAAAATCTTAAGCTCACCTCCTCTCCAAAGACCACAAAATCGAAATAAAACTGTCGCCTTCAAAAAAGAACCAAGTATTGGGAACCAGCATCTCCACAAGGAAAAGTAATAGAAAACCTAAGAAGGGTAGAAAAAGCCAAGACACAGTCTCACCAGGATCACTTCCTAGGCAATACAAACCAAGGTTTGGAGGGATGCTATGAATACAGAGCCTCTTCCCAGGAACTGAAGTGGTAACCCCCACCACATACCCCAGTATCGAAGGATTATTATAGAGGGCAACATATATATCCTGGTATTGAAAACAAAGGAACTTTCCTTAGGAGAGCAATAGAACTGTGGGTAGCAGAGATCTCAGGACAGAAAGCAGGTAGACCTGAAAGATGAAGTATGCACAGATCTAATTGAAAGATTTTCATTTGTTGAACCAAAAATTTTAGTGAGAGGAAAAAGAGGGATGATCTTCCAGTGAACAGAAATGCTGTTCACTGTCCTCTCAAACTCTCTTTTGTCTGTGTGGTGCTGGCACTGATATAAGCCATAGTGGTACTAAGGGATACCATATCGGAATAGGTTCCAAGGTCAAAATCCCTATCCTCTGTCATCAGCAGTGTAGCCATGTGGCAGTTTGTTCTCCTGATTACCGTCCTCATGGCTAGCAGGCAGAAACCACCTGGGACAAAAGCAGGCAGCTATAGCCTACAACCCCAGTATAGGTAGCTGAGTACTTTCCCTCAAAGCTCAGTTTGGGGAGTGTCCATCTCTACTGAGGCAGCTCTCTCAAGAAGGATCACCAGAGGAACTCCCACAGTCTGAGAAAGAGCTGCTGCTGATCTACCTACTTGCCACAACCTAAAGCCTCCCAGTCCCCAAGCCCTGACAGCTTAAGCTACTGCCTCAAGACTATACTTTGCAACCTACAAGACTTACATCAAGATAGGGAAAGAGAACCTTTTCATAAAAATAAACACAGTACAAAAAATGAAGGGACAAAGAAATTTACCCCAAACAATGTATCAAAATAAAACACCAGAGGAAAAAAATGTCAATGACACAAAATTGAGTGAACTACTTGAAGATTTCAAAGAAACAGTCTTGATTCTCACTGAAATTAGAAAAACAATGGATGAACAAAATAAGGTCTATAACAAAGAAAATATGAGGAAAGTTCCAAAGAGAATTCATAGAGCTAAAGAACACAATAGCTGAACTCAAAAACACAGTAGAGGGACTCAATTGTAGTCTGGAAGAAGTTTCCAATCAAATCATTAAGCTAGAAGATAGGACTTGGTAATTACCAAAGTAGATAAAACAGAGAAAAAAAAAAAAAGAAACAAAGATAACAGACTTATGGGTAGGATCAAGAGGAACAATGTTTGCATTAATCGGGGCTCAGAAAGAAGAGAGACAGATAAAGGGAAAGAAACTTTAATAGAAAAAATAATAGCTGAGAACTTCCGATCCTGACTAATGAAACAGATCCAGGGAGCTCGAAAAGTTCCAAACAAAATAAATGCAAACATACACACACCAAGACACACTATAATTAAAATGACAATAATTTAAGATAGAGAATCGTAAAAGCAGCTAGAGCAAAATAAGTCACATACAAGGAACCCAATAAGATTATCTGGAGATTTCTTAATGGACACTTTACAGACAAGAAGGGATATAATCGAAGTGCTAAAGGAAAAGGACTTCCAACTAAGGATAGTCTACCCTGCTAAGTTAGCACTTAGAGTTGAAGAAGTAATAAAGAAATTTCCAGAAAAAAGAAAAAGTTGAAGGAATTCATCATGAACAAACCAGCCTTGCAAGCTATATTAAAGGGATTTCTGTAAAATTAATGAATCCCCACTAATAAGCAGCAAGACACTAAAAATATAAAACATGAGGAAGGGAGAGTAAAAAATCGACTATTAGAATTAGTTAATTTGCTTATAAGCTATTTTAAATTAAAAGCAAGTTAATAAGACTAGAAATAATAAGTGTTGCCTATGATGCAGAATAAAGGAACCTATACACTGTTGGTGGGAGTGTAAATTGATGAGACCATTACAGAAAATATTATGGAGATTCCTGAAAAAATTTAAAAATACAAATTCCATATGATTCTATTATTCAACTTCTGGGTATTTACCCAACCCCCGCCCCCCCCCCCCACTAATTTGAAGAGATATACACATCTTTGTTTATTGCACCATTATTTATAATAGCAAAGAGCTGGAAGCAACCTAAGTGCCCATCAAGAAATGAATGGATAAAGAAGATGGAATATATATCACAATGGATTATTATACAGTTATTTTCTTTTAAAAAAAAGATGAAATATCGCTACTTAGAACTAGATAATTGGACCTAGATGGAATGATGCTTAGTGAAATGTCAGGAGAAAACCAAATATCACTATTTCACTCACAAACAAACTAAATCAAGCAATAGACTTTTAGTATATAGGACCAAATTGGTGGTTACCACAAGGGAGAAACAGGGAGAGCTAGCTGGGTAAAAAGGATCAATTATATGGTGAAGGATAGAATTTGAATGTTCATGATAAACTTAATGTATTATATACTGACATTGACTTGTTGACTTATGATGATGTACATGTTAAACTCCAATAATGTTATAATGCAATATTCAATGTTTAGTCAAAATTAAAATAAATGTATCTATACATTTGAGAGGTATTCAATAAAAAAATTCAAAAGGTTTTATAGAATCTGAAATATCTTTTATAAACCCATAACTTAATGGCATATTAGGAAATAAACTGAATGTACATAGTTTCCTTTAAAGATAATCTACATTTTAAGTTCTTTGATGAAGTCTAACAAAAATCTTTAGATTTTATTATTCCCAAAACATCCTTTAGAAAATGAAAAGAATTGAATTTGCTCAACCTTGAGGAGGAATCCTTTGCTTCCACCTATTTTGATAGTAACTTGTTTGTGTTAATTACTCTGATACACTCTGTGGGTTTTGTACTCCTTGGGTACTCAGTAAATGGATGCTGTCTGACTGACATATGTGTTGGATCTCCTAAGCACTATTGTACTAAGCACAAGCAGATATACGAATACTAAAAGAGAGTAAAACAGATTTAGAAACTGAATCAGGGCAGGGAGGAGGCTAAGGCTCATCAAAGAGCTGAGACACTGAGTCCTATGTGCCATTTAAAATTCATGTCCTATTATTTGGAAGCACATGTAAGGAGTTAGTGAATCTGAGGTATACTGAAAACAGAAATGTTACAGATTACTGTTACTATTAGATATTCAAAATAGTTATATCTTAGCCTTTTGTTTTCCTTCCAAATATTTTGTAAGTTTCAAGAAGAAATCAAAACCTATAGCCTAGGCCCTAAATTATACCAAATATCTTATCATCACTTCCCATGGGTCAGGCTCAGTGCACTGGATGGGCATCTAATGACAAATTAAGAGAATTTCTCTCTGGATGAGCTCACAAATCATACCTTTATGGTGTTTGTTTAACCATGGGAATCAACCTGTATTAACCATGATTTTTAATTTCTATATTCTCAATTTTTGATTTCTTCAAGTTTTACTGGCCCTGGAGGAACTGACCCTCCCAGGGTTAATTCCTAGAGATAGCAAATAACTCACCTGAAAAACACACCTTTCATATACAACTAACCAATCCAGAACCCATATCCCCAACCACCTGTTATCAGGCTCTTAAACTCTGGACCAAATAACCCTGCTCGATTCACTCCAATGCCATATAACACCTAGGAGCACCCACTATGGCCCAGAACTCTTTGAAATTATTCAAACTACCCAGTACTAAATCTGCTTACACATGGATCAGATTATATTTATCATTTTTTGGTTTAATCCATTCTTTATAAAGCATGGTCTTACTATGTTGAAAGTACTTCATTTGGAATGACTGGACTGAACTCCAGGATTAAATAATTTTATATAGTTATGAAAATAACAAACCATGGTAAGGAATATGTATTTTGGGAACTAGAAATCAATATATACTAATATTGTTAAAATACTCTCAGTATGCTCAATGTTTTAAAGTACATTTTACCTACTTACTAGAAATAGATTTATGATTATAAACTGGGGATTTAATTTAACCTGATTTTTTTTGTACCTAAAGAACAATAGTAAAAGAGGATGACTTTGATTTTCAGAATGAGTGATAGAATTCTGCCCTCTCCCAGCATAGAAAAATACCCATAGTTTCCATTATCTGTTTGCAATAAAACCATATATAATACAATTATATGCTTGTAGTAGCTATGATGTAGGCCTTCTTACCATGATATCACCACATCACTTGCTCAACACTTGACTGTTCCTGTCTTCCTACCATGCTCATGCTTCGTAGAAGTTATTGAGTAGGCAAGGCAGATGCTCTGTGGCTTCTTTTTGTTGTTTTTTCTACATTGATTAGGTCTATTAATATATACGACACAGTTTCAAGCATCATTGTCTTCATCAAACCGATAAAGAAACCAAAAGAAAAAGCAACCCAGAAAATTGCATTACAAAAATTCTCAGTGAAATGTGTTAACTATTCAGCATGAAGGTTCACACCATTATGTTTATCCTGGGAAAGCATCCCTTGAAATTCTGCAGCTGTGGAACCAAATGAAAATCCAGAGCATCTGGACCGTGACAGACATTCATTGCCCAGATCCTGGTGCCGGTACACTGATGGGCATGGAGAATGTCTACACTGTCTTCAAGAACATTCTTCAGAAATTCCAGAATCATTATGACTGGCTCCATGGAAAGATACATTAACCAAGGCATTGCAGATTTTTTCCCTCTGCAATTGATGTACAATAGAATGGCATGACATTCATTCTAAATTCAGAAGTCACAGTTGTCTAAGGAAGGAATATACATAAAAATCCATTGCTAGTACAGAGAATTCTGACTAGCCTGTTGCGGCAGCAGTCAAATGTGAAAAATTAGAAAATAAACTCATACAGGAAAGAAAAGAATCATGAAACTGACCCATATATTAGATGCTTAGGGAAAGGGTAAGGAAATTTACTTAATGTATGTAAGTTGCCCATGCTCTGTTCTAGAGGCTTTACCTATATGATCACATTTTAATCACCATAATAGTCCTATGAGTAATGATAATAGCAATATTATTAATAACAACCTCTCTTGAGTACTTGTTATGTGTGCCAGGTACTAAGAGTTTTACAAATATTAACACAATTTTAAGTTTTCTCAACAAAGCTGAGTAGTAGGGTATATTATGGACACCATTTTAGAGTTTAAGTTACTGAAGCACAAAGAATATGCAACTTTCCCAATAGTCAGAAAGCTAAAGGGACTCAAGATATTTCATATTACAAACAGCTGGAGGATTCAGTAGGAAGAAGGGAAGATTCAAAATGGAATCAGGTTGATAACCACCTCCAAATATAGATGGCTGTCATCCAAGGGAAGGATTAGATTGAATCTCTAAGGCTCCAAAACATCTTTTCATGAGCAACGAATGGAGGGGACAGGATCACATTAAGAATTGATCACGATTGAACATACTGCCTCAGGAAACTGGTAGCTCTCCAGCAACCTCTTCATCATCACAGGAAGTTTCAAGTAAAACTAGGCACCCACCAAGTAGAATAAAATGAGGCAAAGAGTTCAACCTTTCAAATCTCAATGATCTAGGTTCACATCACAACTCTGCCACTTACTGTTACTGTGTGACCTTGGGGAAGCCACTTGACCATTTTATGACCATTCCCTTATCAATACAAATGAAACAAATAAAGGCACCTGATTCGTAGATAACAGTGCTTGCCACACATTAAGCTTAGTACAATTCATCAGTTGGTAAACATAGCAAGATCATTTTGACAATAGGTTTATATTTAGCATGTTTGTAAAGTATGAATTTATAGTATGCCCTCAGTTATAGTATACACACACACTACACACATACATGTATATACACACACATATAGACATACACAGATATTCCCATCTTATGTTTTTTTCCATTATCATTTATCTTTTGAGCTTTTAAGTAGATTTCATTAGTGAGAGTTCTGTGAGAATTTCTCTCTAAGAATAACACAAAAAGACCAATGGTGAACATATTTAGGAGATTCTAGCTCATGATTTCTGTTCTATGAGAAAGAATTCTAAAAATTTACTTCATCTCCTGGTGGATGCAGTAACAATGAAGGGCTTTCTTAAATATTCAGGGGATGATGTCTAACTTTCTACTTACTCATTCTGCAGTTTTTCTACTAGTGTGATTCATACACAGAAGATCCTTTTTGTGGATTTGTCCTTTTCTTACATTTGTCTGTTGTGACATATTTTCCCTAAAATACAGCTGCCAGTTTGATCTACATGCTGCGTCAGCTGGAGGGGTATGAAATGCCTCTCTCACGATTCAGCTGGTCCAATGGAGTGGATCTGATTTTCTTCCCCAGCTGTTGTGGAAATTGGCTGCTCCTTGAGTGTATTAGAACTAGTTTATGTTTCATAGCATTTAATAGTTTTAGAAATACCATAAATAGCTGTCATAATAAACATAAAAATGATAGCACTCATTCTTCTTAAAGACAAGAAGTAGAAACTTTCTTCCATACATTACATCCTAACCCTGACAGGTAAAGGTAACTATTGAACAACTATGATTCCAAATTAGTAATCAAGTATTTGAAAACATTTCTGGAACTCTTCCTTCTTTAATTCCTCCCTCCTTTAAATTTCAGTTGCTTCTTTTTTTTTTATTTTCCTGTCTTCACATAATATTTATCTATATGAAAATAATTTCTCACCTACTCAATTTTCTGTGATAAATATGGTCTACTGCAAGAGAAAACAATGGGAAGAAAGGGATTACATAAATGAGCTAGATTTTGAGATACACAGTGGGTTCCCAATGATTCCATCCAGTGGCCTCTTACAACTTCAAACCACCCACCATTTACTCTCCTTTCCAGTCCTTTCCAATCCAGCAAGTTTTTTCTGAATGTCAAAATGAAGTTTTGTTAATGAACCATAGAATCCTTTTTTAACAAAAATTTATTTTCTAGGGATGAACCAAAGTTCTAAATATAACAAATGGAATTAAAATTACACAGAAAATAGTTGTACTGAGATACCCATTATTTGAGGGGAGAAGATTATGTACTGGATCACTGAAAGGTTTGAAAAGGAAGATGATACCTCTGTAGACAAACTGAAAACAAAGCTTTTCCCTCATCCTTATTAAAATTGCCCTGTCCTTAATCAGAATTCTGTTTCCAATCTGGTTCTCAGGTTTTCAATAAGGGCAACCTTTTGTATAAATCTACATTTTCTGAGGTAACCCCATCTGTTTGACTAAAAACACTAACTGGGGGAATCTAGCTTCCTGGGTTCTTTCCCCTCTCTATCTGAATCACAGAAAAGGTTCAAAATTATATAAATGCTAGTTCTAATTACCCAGAATTAGGGACACTACAGTCTTCCTTATGACATAGAAGGAAGAAGTCCGCTTGATATTTGATGAATTTATTTAAGACAACTGGGGAATCACAGATTAGTTCAACTCAATATTTGGGCAACTACATAGCTTTTGGAAAGGAATGAAGACTCATTGTTATCTTGAAAGTTAAAAAAAAAGAAAATCTCAAGTATTTGGTGTTTCGTTTTCCCTAACAACTCCCACTCCAACTTGGAACCAGAACAGTGGCTGCCACCAGGCCTTGAAGGACTTGCACATTCCGGGGACAGTAGTTTTCCTCATTCACCCTTAGTAAATGAATATTAAAAGAAATTAAGGACTTATCTGCCCTATCTTTGTCTGCTACAAAGAAAGGTAAAGAGAAGCAGTCATTCTCTCAGCATTTATAATCCCAAACAGACAACAATCTCAGCCTCTACCGAGGTTTTTTAACTGTCCCTTTTATGCCATGTATGACATGGATTTTTTTTTTCTCTTCCTCCTTTAGTTATGTTGATTTTATACTCAAAGTATTCACTTAACATGATCAGCTCAAGCAGATTCTTTTAATGGTCCCAGGTGGCATGGCTGAGTGTTTGACCTCCCTTTCATTAGCAAAGACGTACTTACACTGAGCCAGCAGGCCTTCTATTCTGACCCAAATGAAGAGTTGAATAGGCACAGAACACTTGGCCTGTTTGAAAGCATCTGGTTCAAGTGATTTATACTGTTCCTAAATTCATCCCCACTTGTGAATTCACCCTTGAAATGGTGCTAAGGGAGCAAGAGTCCTAATGGCAGTCAGGGTTTCCCTGAGTTAACTACCAAGTTAAGTTTTCACATCTGCCAAAAAAAGATATTTTCAAACAACCAGCATCCCTCTCATAGCAAATTCAAAGTTATTTAAGTAATTTTAGCACCACAAAATACTTTGTTTAGAAATGGTTTTCTTCATAAAGTGTAATTTTAGAGTTGATAGTCTAGTTCAGTCCTGAGCTGTTAGAAGAAATAGAAAGAAAAACTAGTTTTCTTCTTTGGGATCTACTTGTCATCTCAATGAAATCATATTCCTTGTGAGAAGATACAATTAGATCTGACTCTTAGAGATCTTAGAGATTTTCATTTGCTACATATACTGTAATGGATTCCCTCCACATGCTAAAAACAGGTATAGAGCAATGACAGATTATGAAGACCTGAGGTTACTACTAAGATTCACAAGTATATGGTTCAATGATGGCTGAAGAACACTGCCTTTTCACTACAATTTCAGCAAGTTCAGTATTTACTTTTACATGTCAGCATAGTTCCATTGTTTCTCTCTCATGTTTATTCATATCTTCTAAAAATGTTTATTTTATGGTCCCAAGAATAGCAGCACTGTTTATTCTTTGATCATTTGTAGTTGCCTCAATATTTATAAGATAATATGCATTGTTTCGCATTTAATCAGTTTTAAAACTTTACAGCTCAGGGCTAAATTTTCGATTACCAAACTGAAAGTGAAGAGTGCCAAAGTATTCATATTTAAAGGGTTTTTTAAAAAAATTTTCATCTCTCAAACTAGCAATTAGACATAACAGAAAAAAAAATATACAATCAGTTATAATATTCAGAATGAACAACTTTCAGGATAATGAGATCCTAAATAAGACTCTACAATATGTGTATCTTCCTGGTCATATTTTACATCAGTGTCTTTTAACTTATTTTATGACCTTTACCGTATTTTGTCATTATTTATTTGACTTTCTGTCTTCTATACAAGCAGGTAAATATTATGAAGGGTCAGGTCTCAACTCTATTGCTGATAATTATAAGAGCTTCTTAGACAATATATATTCTCAATAATTATTTGCATGAATGAATGAACTGATGAAATGCAATTAGGCAGTTGTCAAAATTAGCAAAATAAAATTAGAACCTTTGTTTGTCATGTTGTTCTTTTTAGGAATTTATTATAAGAAAGGTACTACATGAACAAGATTATTCAGAGCAACATTTTTAATATCCTAAAACTAAAAATGCTAACAGAATTACCTGACAGATATGGAAGATGAGTAAAAGAGGGGCGTCAGCAAGGTTTAGCTTGAGCAGTTAGAAAAAAAGGTATTTTGTTAACCACAATGAGACTACAGCAATTTCCATTTACTGGAAGAAATATCAGGACATATTGTTTGAACACATAAGCAATTAAATACACCAATCTGGAGTTCAGGAAAAAAATACAAGCTAGAAGTATAAATTTAGTAGTAATAAGTTTATAAATATTATATTTTCCTATAATTACCTACAAATTGAACACAAAAAACTACATCCAAGGACAAGTCTCTGTGGCATTCTAACATTTGCACATCTTAGAAGCAAGGGAAAAACCTATAAAGAAATCCAAAAACTAGTAGTTAGAAAAGTAGGAGAACTCATAAAAGTGCATTATCATGGAATCCAACAGAAGTATGACAAGGAATCTGTGACCAAAATGGCAAATTCTACTGCTAAAGAAGAAGAGGGCTGAGAAATGACTTTTGCTTTTGTAACATGGTAGTCATTGAAGAGAGATTTCCTTCACTCCCAATGGTGTGCAAGTTGGGCATCAATAATCTCTTATTAAAGCATCACAGGCAAAATAGGAACAGTTTGTAATCATGCCTTTGGAACCAGTATGTGTAGTCTAGTGATGGGCAGGCAACAGGAAAGTAAAGATAGGTCAACATAGAGGGTCAGTTGCATTACAGAAGCAATAGCAATAGGCACAATTATAAGGAAGAAAAGGCTATTCCAGTGATCCCAAGCTGAGCTACTTATGCGAGATTCTTCTGTACATGTGCAAAGGGATGTTCTAGTTTAACTTTCTATCTCTTGAGAACTTCATTTACTGGACTATAAAATGAGTATGTTTGGGTTCAACTCATGCATTCATTCAATCAAAAATTTACAGAGCATTTACTATGTGTTTGTCATTGTTCCCAGTACTGAGTAGAGCTGTGAATGAAGCAAATCTACTTCCTGGAGCTTACATTTTTTGTGGCAGAAAGCAGAATACAAATAAAACAAACATGTGAATAAACCGAGTTCTATGCTGAATGATGAGAGGCAACATAGGAAAAGGCTTATGTCATCCTAACTTTCCCAGATGAGGTCAGCACCAGTCATCACCAGCTGACTACAGACTCATGAAATCAGCTAATCTTGGCTTAGGTCAGAAGAACTGCACAACTGAACCCAATTCAGATATCCAACCTGCAAAGTCATGATCTGCTATGGACCAAATGTTTGTATCACTTCCCAAATTCATATGTTGAAGCCCTTACCCCAAAATGTGACTGTATTTGGAGACAGAACCTTTACCAAATTAAGGTTAAATGAGGTCAAAAGGGTGTGGCTCTAAGCTACATGCACACATCGAGAAAAGAACAAACAGGAATAAGGCAGCTGTCTGCAAACCAAGAAGAGAATTCTCATCAAAACACCAGATCCTTGATCTTGGACATCCAAGGCCCCAGAATTGTGAGAAAATAAATTTCTTTTGTTTAAGGCACCAAGTCTCTGGTATTTTGTTCTAGTAGCTGGAGTTGACTAATACATAATCTAAATGCATGTTTGATATTTTAAGTCACAACATATGGAATAGTTACACAATGAAAACTATGGCATATTCATATATAACTGACTTATGTACATATATATATAAATTAAAAATAATTAGAAACAAACTATTCCTCTGTATAATACTGGAGTGATATCTACTTTTCATTCTTTTTAGTTTTTCTTTATTTTTTCTTTTAGTTTCTCTTTTTCTGCAATAAGCACTTTTTGTAGTAAAATACATAAAATGCCATTAAAGTAAATTAATATGAAAGACTAACTTTTGAAATAGTGATGAAAGTTAAGGATGAGAAAAGGACAGTCTAAAGCTGAAAGGAATGTCCACCAACTGTGGGTTGGATTGCCAAAAAAAAAAAAAACAAAACATCCAGGTACTTGAAACTTTGGCAGAACAATATAAAAAATGACTATAAAGAACATCTGAGAAAAGCTCAGCCTTATATCCATATCTGATCCTGGCGCAGGACACAGTGATACACTAACCAATCTCCTCTACTTCAGAGAGCCAGTCCTTCCATGTCCCTCACCTTACAACCTCAATGCCTAACAGACTCAACTGCCTTCTCAGAGAAATGACAAGACCAAGGAAGAGAAGGACAGAAACATGTGTACCCTATTACACAGTTTCTTTTACTGTGAATGAAAATCACTCCTAAGCCTGGTGGTCAAAACACAGATCAAAGCTGAGCTGCTCTCTTTTTAAAAAGGGGTTAGAGAAAGAGAGGAATAATATGGTCTTTGGAAAAATTGAAATTGTATTTCTAGAACAAGTTCTCCTGCTGCTTTGACATCATTATATTTTCTAAATAAAGCCAAAGAGTCTCAAACTTTCCTTCTTTGTGTTCCTCAACCTACTAATGGCACCACAGCCATGAAAATGAGTGTCTAGTTAACATATCCATCACCTCACATAGTTGTGTGTGTGTGTGTAGAACACTTGAATCTACTCTTTGTAAAGTGTTGATTACCAGTTACTGGGAAGTGGGGAGAATAAGGATATGTTGGTTAATGTGTACAAACTTCCAGTTATAAGATGAATGAATTCTGTGTATCTAATGTACAGCATGGTGCTTATATATTAACAAGGTTTTATATAGAATTTCTAGTGAGTAGATCTTATATGTTAATTATGTGACATGATAGAGATGTTTGCAGTGCTATGGAGGTGATCATTTTACAATACATAAGTGTATAAACAAACATACTGTTTTCTGTCAATAATACCTCAATGAAGCTAGAAAAACACCCAGACAATTTAAAGTACACAATACAGTATTGTTAACTAAATTCACCGATATATATATTAAATATTAAATCTACAGAACGTATTTACCCTCTATAAATAAAACTTTCTACCTTTTGAGTAATATCTCCCTGTCCCCCATCACTCCGACAACCGTTATTCTACTTTCCGCTTTTGACTTTCAGATTCCACATATAAATGAGATTATGCAATATTTGTCTTTCTGTGTCTGGCTTATTTAATTTAGGATAAAGTCCACTTCTAACATCTTTATCTTTTCACACTTCATCAATCTCCCTACAAAATTCTACTTATTTCTTGTCTTAAAACTTAGAGGTGAAAGCATATGTGAGTTTAAGCATATATTTACAAAATGGCATGGTACCCATCTAGTAACCCAGGCATGCTCATTCTTGGCTGCACATTAAACTTTCCAAAGTAGGTCATCTAATCAGACTGAGTTAATTTTAAATGGGATCTCTGCATGACATCAGATGAGTCCTTGGAACCAAGGGTAATACTCATTGGTCGTATTCAGTGGTTCTCCACCTTCTGCAGGATCAAGGCCCCTTTCTCACCTCAACCATATTTCCAAACAAATATCTTGCTACATCTCTGAGAAATTACTCACCAGTCACAACAAACTATGTGTAATTTCCCAACCTTGTGCTTTCAGCTTTTTCTACCCTTTGCTCCCTCCCTCACCTAGTGAATACTCATATTTCAATCCTTAGCAAAGTATTAGTTCTTATAGTTTTTGATTCCTTTCCCTCAGCTGCCTCTAACTAGAATTTACTTCTTCCTCTAATTTGCTTGATTATCCTTTTACTGATTTCTATCAAATCAACTAAAGTAACTTATTCACTTATATCTGTATCCTCCTTTTTAGACTGTAAAATTTTGAGGTTAAGCTTCCTGTCTCAGTCATCCTTATAACCCCAGGATCGAGGACATAATAACTGCATGATACAAGCTAATTCAATAAATAAAACACCAACTAGCCCTGTGAAAATAATCTAATCATTTTCCATCTCCCTCTGTAGTTGGTTATTAAAGTGTTAGTTGATATTTTAGGAACATGTTTTCTTCTCTACCTCTTGACTATTTGTCTTCAGTGGCTACAATATTACTGCTTTGTTGCTTCTGATTTTTCAGCATGATTCTGTATGCCATATAAAATCAAGAGCAGTGATTAAAAAAGTCTCAGCATCTTGAGTTTGGATCCAAGCTTCTCTGCTAAGAAATGTATAGCTATTGGCAAGTTCAAAATTCTGAAATTCAGTTTCGTCATCTTGAAGTTCCATAAAACCAAGATCATCTCCAACTTGTTGTATCCCAAATAATATATACAATGTCAGGCACAGAGGAGGAATTTAATACAGGTTTTAAATTAATGAATAAAAAGAGAATGGCTATTTTTAAGAGTTATTATTAGGAAGAGATTATATAATCATGTATGGACAGTTCTTAGAAGATTCAGCATATAAGCTATTGAATAAATGGCAATTCATCCATATTTTATCTTCAGTTTAACTGTTCATTATTCCCACGGAGTTAAGTAATAGTCACCTCTTCATAAATATACCCTGACTTGATACAACTCTTGTCCTTTGAGTCTGGATCTTCCAGCATATGGCCCAGGGCCACATGCAGCCCATCTGGGGTTTTAGGGAAAACATTACTTCACTAGCTATAACCCACATGATTGTAATAAGAAGAACAAAACACAGTTGGAAAGAAATTTTAGATATTTTGATTAAACGAAGAAGAAACAGGTTTAACTGATCATAGATTTAATGTCTATATTGAAAGGTAGAAACATTTAAAATACATTTTTATCAAAAGAAAATGTTGATGTACCTGGCTGTCATCAAGTCACTTGTCACAGAACTTTATGTGACAAAATTTTCAGGTTGGACCATGTAGTATGATTTTAGAGGTGACCTACATTTGTCATTTATTGGTTATTTTTATAATGTTGAGATAGAGTACAGTAATTTTTCTTATTTTATACAGTCAAATGTTAAATGTTGAAAAGCTTTACTGTAGCACTTAAACCAGCATTTGGGGGAATTCAAGGATTCTGAAAAATCAACTCATTGTTAAGACCACCACCATGGCTTGCAAGATTTTATCTCTTACTAAAATGCTAAAATAATAACACATAATTAACGTAAAACTTTAAGTTTCAAAGAATACTCAGGAATATGAGAGTAGTTACAGAAGTGTGGGTATGTATATGCAAATTGGACATAAGAATGCAACAGATGACATCTGGAGACTGCATTTATTTCTCATTACCAAACTGCCTGGAAATTTAAAAAAAAAAATCACCTATTCTGAAAAACATTGTAACTATGTAGTGGGAATTATGTTAGAATTTTTGAAGCTGCTCAAGGATTTATGAGTATGAATCATGCTGTTAGCATCTCTAGCTGTCATTAAATTTAAATCTTAGGATATGTCTAAACTACCAAATATCGTCCCCACTGATATAATCTCATGAGGACTTCCCCAAATTAAAAGTAAACTACTCACTCAATGACATACTTAGAAGATTGACAATGAGTATACAAATGCCAGGATCAACCTGAAATATCTGATGATTTAATGTCACTCTGAAAATATCTAGTTCCACCTAACTCACTCTGTCATGAGAATGTTAAATGAAAATTGAGAACCTTCATCAATGATATGAAGTTGAGACAGGACTGGTAAGAAATTTCCTGAGTAAAGAAATCATATTATTTTCAACAATGATTTTATTGTATTTAAAATTAGTTCTTTTTGATTTAATGTTAATAAGAATTTTTCAATCTAGTTCTATGTATATTATGCATGTCAGTATAACTAATGCTTATTAGTTATACCATAACACTACTACCAATAATAATAATCACTGTTACTACTATTTCTATTTTAGTTAATAGTTTGTAATAGGTACTACTCTATATACTTTGACCTACATTATCTCATTAATCTCCATAGCAAAACTTAGAAATGGGCAAAATGCCCTAGTTTTTGAAATTATGGTGCTATGGCTCAGAGGGATTAATGGATGCTCAAAGTGACAAAGTAAAGACAGAGATATGAACGGTCATTTTATATCTATGCACATACTGAATTTTCCCACTTAGAATGGATGGACGGATCCATGGATCAATGGATGGATCTAAAGTAATAGTGTTTTGACATATGGTAATATGGTAGGCAAAACAAAGGCCAACCAAATATATCTGTGTTATAATGCCAGTACCTGTGAATGTGTTGCCTTACATGGAAAAAGGGACTTTGCAGCTGTGATCAAGTTAAGGATCTTGAAATGAGGAGATTATCCTGGATTATATGGATGGGCCCAATGTAATCACAAGGGTCCTTATTAAAGAGAGAGAGAGAGATATGCAGGAGAACCAGATTCAGAGCCAGAAAAAAAATGTGATGAGGGAAGCGAAGGTCAGAGTGTGATTAATGGAAGGGGCCATGAGCCAAGGAATGCAGGCAGCCTCTAGAATCTGGAAAAGACATAAAAAGAATCATCTCCTAGAGCTCCAGAAATAATGCAGCTCTGCTGACACCTTGATTATTTTATCCTAGTGAGAGCCATATTGATTGATGTTCTAAGTGTGTATGTGTCTGTGTATATATATTTATATATATATATGTATAATTGTATTTTTGAAAAATACCAGGTTTTATGGGTTTTAAGATACCAGGTATAGATAGATAGATAGATAGATAGATAGATAGATAGATAGATAGATAGATATAGATAGATCAGGTATACATATTTGTGTTTAAGATACTAGGTGACTATGGTAATTTGCTAGACTGGTAATATGAAACTAATATAAGAAGCAAAATAGAATAAGTTTAAGTAGATGTAGAACATAACAGCCATTTAAAAAATTTCCCAATCTTAAAACAAAAATATCTGATTCATAAAATTTTCATTGATAATCACCCACACTGTCTCCTCCCTCCTTTCTATGATCCTTCTTCCTCTTCTGTTTCAGCATGTTAACTCTTCTACAAATATATAGATGCTAAACAAAAGGGTAACATGATTTGAAATACAACTTCTACAGACTAAATTTAACCTTATTGTTAGCTTGAGCTTTTCCTCTCACTATATCCTTATAGACAGACTGGTCGACCATTTTCTACCTAACTCACCTTTGATTAGCCACCCATGGGTCTTTGGACATGAGCATTCCACCATGAGCAATGCCTCTTACAACCTCTCTGTCTAGATAAAGTCTACCAACTTTTCAAGGACCCTTTGTCAGTTTAAATACTACTTTGTCCATTGTATCTTTCCTGAACACCAGGGAAATTCTTTGTGAACTCCTCTTTCTCATAAGTATGATATCTGAGTTATGCATATCTGAGTTATGCCAAATGATATGACAAGCACTCCCTGTCAATAAAATGTCCAGTCTGTCTGGATTTTTTGAGGAGAGTGAGGGCTCTTACATCACACTAAATGTGGTTGCTGATTCTCAGGTTGTGAACTCCCTAAACCTCATTTTTCTCAACTGACAACATGAGGACCTGCATATATTTCTCCAAGAGTTTCTACAAGGAATAACTGGTATCAGGCATGTATAACTTTTTAGGATCAGCCTAGAATGAATTAATATTACATAAATATTAGATTCTTTACGTCCTATTCACAGCAAGTGATTACTGAATATTTTCTGACTTGAAATTATAATATCCTTCATCACTCATACTAGGGTCCCTCCAGATTTTATAGACTAACTTGAAACTAAATTATTGAATTATTTTAATAATTATTAATCATATTTAATTATGATAATAGTGACTATTAAATATAATGCTATTATTAAAATATATGGAAAATTTTTGTTTTTAAATAAAATTTTAATAAATTAAATACAATGAATATTATTAAAGCCATTTCAGATCCTTCTGACTAATTTAAAAATACATATATGACCACAATTCTGCAGGAAGATATGTACCTGGATTAAAATTTGAAGGCCAATTTTGAACTGCTTGTGGAAGGACTCTGAACAGTTCAATAGTTTTATAGCTCTGGTTTCAAAGAACAGACAGGGTACACAAAGGATATCACATTTGATTCCCCTATTTCTAGTTTGGTACATGCCATAGTATACTTTGAAAGCACTTCTTGCCCTTGAGATTAATTGTACTTACCAGTCAATTAGTCTCTAAAGCCCCTCTCTTTTACTCCCAAACTTTCTTCTAATTCCCTCATCTTGACTCCTTCCTCTTTATTTGAAGGCGCCCAAATTGAAGCATGTATATAAGCATCAGATTTCAAATGAAACTATCAATGAAGATAACTCAGTTGTGTCTCTAGGGCCCTCCACACTACTCAGGAAAAAAAAAAAAAAAAAAGCAACTGCTGCTTTAGATACAAATGAAGTGTTTTGAAATCATTTATCCAATTCCTTTTTCCTCTTAGAATTTAAAATGTGCCTCAAAAGCCAGACACGTTTATCAATTTGCCTTACATTGGAATTTGCATAACTCGTGAAACCTGTTAGAACAGCGTTTGTGAACTAAATTTCACTGAAAAGTTTTTTGTTTTTAAAATTGCAATGCTTTTATTAAATTGGCTGGATAAAGGCAGTAAACATTTGTTCCTCTTGGCAGTGTGGTAACCTGGGAACCTCATTTTTTGACATCATCCAATTTTTTTGGTAGACATTATACTTCCTGTTCTCCATTTGGCTCATCATCTCCACACATCTAGTTTAGATCATTAAAGGCACTGACTCTATTTGTTTCCCCATTAAGTGCTCAATATAAAATGCAAATATTGTGTTTTCTGGGGTTAGTACAAACTCATTTGTCTCATCAGTTTGGGTTGTCCTTTGAGCATTGCTGAGGATTCTAAAAATCCTTAAAAGGAATATTAATACAGATTTAATTGATCAGTACATAATTAAACCATTAAATTATGGAACAAGTGTGAGAAATGGAGAGCCAAACTTTAATAAAGAGCTTTCAAAAGGATGTAAGAAAAATATTCTCATGTGTATTGTAAATTCCCTTTCAGTACAAATACATGCTTTAGACAAAAGGCACTCTGATCACTCACTGCTCATAGAATACTTGGATCACTTAGCTTCATGTTGATGAGTTAGGCGTTTACATTTAAAAATTAATAATAAAATTAAAAAATCATGTTGGTATCCATTTGTTAAGCTATAAGTTTCTCTGATACTTCTGTAAATTACTATTGAGAGCATTTTAGATTTTGCTGGATGTTAAATCTGTTTTCAGGCAGTTTATGGGAAAAAAGTCAAAATTACTAGAATACTGCACCCCCTCATGCCAAATTTAGGCACTATCACTCATCTTTAATACCCACAATAGTCACATAATTGATGATTCACTTCCTTGATGCACATATGCTGAAAAATATATATTTCAGATAGTCTGTACTTACCCACAGGAGGCCAAGTTACACACCCACATACAGATTTCAATGTAGGATCCTATAAACCAAACTAAGGAGGTTCATGACTAAAGTTCAGAATTATGGAAAATGTTAATCAACATTTTCTCAATATTTTAGCTCTCTGTGACTTTTTCCCTTTAACTGTGGGCATCAAATGTGTTTTATTTCCACTTGCACCAACACAGCCTACAACATAATGAGTACTGAACTACAAACACACATGCCAAATTCTACTGCTTCTTGGTAGGTATTTAATAGTGTTAGATATTAAATGTCATTACTCTGCTCAAGTGGAGAAATACTCTGTTAGGAGCTATAAAACTTCTTACATCACCTGTTCTGAGTCAGACCACAAAGCACCAGTGTGAAGCAAATTTGATTCCAGGGGAGAGAGTGAACCCCACCACTGTACTACTGGGCAGACTTTCTTAGGTTAGAAGGAAAGACTCAGCACTATCTGAAATCTATGGTAATTATAACAGTTCATAATAACAGCATTTACTGAATGTTTACCAGGCCCTGTTTTAAGCACTATCATAGGCTATACTTCCCAGAAACATTCTGAGGCTAAAGTTGTATGCAGTTTTATTGAAGATTTTCGTGTTAACCACTCCTGTGAGGGAATGTGGGAAAAAGGACTGGGCAGCAAAAGAATTTGAGCACAGAAACTACAACAGAGGCTTCAGTTAGTGCCATAGGGAGCATGGAAGCTGTGCTAACATTCAGAATTGTCCTGAATTAAGAGGACCAGACAGAATTGAATCTTTTGGCTTTCAGGTGGCCCTCAATATGGGGCATAAATTTATTCAATGCAGTTCCCTTCAGGTGAGGGAAAATTCCAGGGAAGGACTGATCTGTGAGCCATCAGCAGCCAATTTCCAGAAGGTGTCTACTTTCCTGAATTGGGTATCTATGCGGTGATCCACAACAGCCATTTTATGTGTCTAATATGAACTATATCACTTAATCCTCATGGTCATCCTACAGTCACACTATTATTTCCCCACTTTACAGATGAGGAAACCAAGACTCAATTATTAGTAACTTAGGTAGCTAGCATTTGAACCCAATTCAAGTCTTTTAGTCTCTATCCTTTGAATATAGAGTTTAGAATTCTGCTACCCTCAATTAAGGGTTGATGAACTTAAGAAAAAAAGTGGGAAAGATTATTTCAACTTTATACTTAAGCACAATGTCTAGCTTTTGGAAAGGAATTAAAATCCACTGGTATCATAAAATATGTTTTTTAAATCACAAACTATCACTTGGTGTTCCAGTTTCCTTGCTAAAACTCCAACTTGAGTTAAAGCTGGAGGGTGAGAATTGAGAGGCTTATTATATAACATTTTCTCATTCAGTAAAAGTTTAAATTTATTCAAATGAATACATTTTTAAAAACACAAGAACTGGAATAGTTTACAGATGAGTTCTACATATTAAGGAGGAAAAAGTTATTTTCAATGTTATCTAAAGTATTCCAAATGAATAGAACAATATGGAAAGCTCTCAATGTATTATATGAACTCAGTAAGACTTCAGTGTTAAACCTTAGAACTATACCTGAAAGTTTAGCCCATTCTTATTTATGGATAGAGATAAAGCTTTCAAAGTTTAGTCAGAAAAATAACATTCTGTCCAGGTAAATTTTATTCTAGGAATGCAAGGATGGGTCAACTATTATAAAAGATATCAACAAAATCCATTCTGCTGAAAAGTAGGAAATCTTTGTCAAAATATCAATAAATGCTAAATAATTTGATAAACCTCTGTCTTATTGATAAAAGTACCATGTAAAATGGGAATAAAAGGTAACTACTAATGGTATGCTTCTTACCAAACACCAATAATAAATATATACTAAATGATAGCTACTGAAATAACTGTCACTATAAATTAAGAAATAAGACAGGAACAACTGTCTTTGGGGACGTTACTTTTGCAACATCTGTGTATTAGTTTCCTAGGGCTGATATAACAGAGTTCCACAAATTTGGCTGAAAGCAACAGATATGTATTAGCTCACAGTTTTGGAGGCTAGAAGTCCAAAATTAAGGTCTTGGCAGTGCTGTGCTCTCTTACAACACCTCCTTGCTTCTCTGGTGGTCGCTGGCAATCAGTGATGTTCGATAGCTTGTAGATGCATCACTCCAATTTTTCTATCCATTGTCACATGGTCTTGTTTTCTGTGTCCAAATGGTCCTCTTATAAAAACAGTAGTCACTGGACCTATTAAATGTTAAAATAAACATTAATTTTGACTCATCAACCCCACTTCTGGGAGTCTCCCCCATAGAAATATAAAAGCCCTATTTTATAGATTTGAAAAATATGTCCTTTTGAAAACAAAGTGACATGAATTGAGGAAGTGTGAGTATTACCATGATAAGCATTATATGTAGTAATTAAAAATATTTAAAAATAATGAATGGACCACTTGACATGGAAAGTATAGTATGATCCTAATTTTTTAAACCGGAATTCCTGTAACAGAATATATAATTTAATATATGCTAAAGTTAATGTGCAGAAAAGTAAAAGATTTAAAGCTTTTAACATGGATTCTTGGAAGAATATAATGCGGGCAAGAAAGATAAGAAAAGGAGAAGTAAACAATTTTTTTAATAATGCTGAAAATCCTTATAAGAATATATTATTCACATTCATGTAAAGTTGCACAGTTGCGTGTGTATATAAAACCTTACCTTCCCTGATTAAATAAATGTTGAATTAAAGAATTGTAGGTATTCTTACATAAAGATTCCTAAAATGAATAGATTTGGATGACTATTGGAGGGAGCAATCAGGTAATCATTTTCCTTATTTAGTTTAATTGAGAGGTATATCATTTTACAAAGGTAAGTGAAAATAATTGAGTTAAACAAGTTATAAATTCATAATAGTGGAAATTTTTTATTTACATATAAAACACTCTTACATGTGCCATGTGTACAAAGTAATATTTTAAAAAAGTGAAAAATTTTAACTCCTATAAATAGAATTTAGTAGATGACTATTCTACAGATAGCATTGTGAATTCTAGGTGTATTTTCATCACTGAAACAGCATTAAAACATCAGTTCTATAATATTGTACTCCATAAAGTATGAAGCTAGAGTAGTCAACATATTTTCTGGGGGGAAAGGAGGGGGAATTGGGTTAACAAGGCTATTTAGTTGTAATGTTTTATCAGATGAGAGCAGATAAGGGAAAAATAAATTTACTTTACTTTTCTCTCTCCAGTGAGTGAAAAAAAATCTGAAGCAGAATAGAGAAAACCCAAAGCTCTTTGAATATGTGTTTTGGTGAGTTTACCATAACTTCCGTAAGTCTTTGGGCTGAGCATGCAAGAAACTAGACTTTAAAGGTTTCCATAAGTTTTTCCTACTATACCAGAATTCAACTGATCAGAAATTAATTGAAGCATTTCAGACAGATTCAATCTTGCACTGTCAGAAGCATCTTTATGAGAATTAAATCTAATCAAACCCTCTAAAAATGATACAAGCAAATGCATTTTCCCCAAAGTAACAACACTAGTGAATATCCCTGTTGAGTAAGACACTTTATTAAGCCCTATGGATACAACAGTGAATATGACGAATATGATGTCTTTCCTTAAAATGTTGCCAGTCCTAGAAATTAACTCCCTAAATGCACAACTCAAAATAGAGATAGTAAACTTACAGTAGAAAGGCAAATTATATATAATGTAAGCAAAAAAGGAAATATAATTATGTATAAACTGGTCAACAGAAAACTTAGTACACATAGTTAATTCCAATAAATATCCACATACTACAAGAAAGCCCAATAATATTAAAATCATAAAGTGTATTTCTTGCCTGCTTCTATTGTGTTTAACAGTTACAGCCTTTAAAAGCAATTGCTTTTGAAGGGTGTAGTTCATCACTGGGCAACATTTTTGAGTACTCACTTTATACAGGAGGCTTCCCTGGGAAGCACACTTTGCAAAGCCAAGAAGCAGGTGTGCATTCTTCTGTACTAAGAATAGTTCAGGCAGTTACATCAAATTGTCAGAATCATGCTAAAGGCAGCTGGTTTCTCAAGCAAAGAAGCGTTTGTATGAGGTTTAAACTATGACAATTGAGTTTTAGTCCTGATGTTTTATATTTCAGCCTCATGTGATTGGAGAAATCATGCCCCTTCTTTCAGTTCCAGCAGGAATTCAAAGCTCATTGGAAATAATAATTCCTTACAACTAAATTATAAAAAGTATAAAAATGTATTTTTATTTGCATGTAAGATGTCATCATTAAAATAACTACTTCAGATGTGCACTAACATTACTCAAGTGGTTAAGGAGGCTAAGGGGTAGTACATGTAAAGCCTATGAACCTGGGTTTGTAAACTGGGACTAGTGGGAAAAAAATAAATACTATGTATAATAGAAGGCTGATAAAGGAATTAAGCATGCTTGTTTCAAATTACAACTTCTAGTCACATTCTTATGGCTCAGGGGGGCTGAAATGTTGTTGTGCAAAGTGGGTAAAGCCCAAGGACCAGAGTACCAGAGTTTAAGATCCAGGGTCAGGATGAAAAATCAGAATTGAACAACTAAATATTTTTTCTGTCCTTTTTTTAAATGCTTCTTCCTTCTCTCTCCTCCTTTTTTTTTAAATGCAACTTCTACAGGAGCAGAACTCTGGTAGTGGGTGTGGTGTGAAATATACACGGATTGGTGTGCCTTGTTGGAGCAGCAGTTATGTTAATCACCTCCAAAGGAACAAGCCACATTCCCCTGGGTTCAAGTCCCAGGCCGGGGTTGCGGAAGCAACCAATATGAACAACTAAATTAAAATAAAGTTGCTTCTTCTTACCTAACCTGCCTTCTCACCTTCATTCCTGCCTGTACCTTTCCTTTAAAAAAAATACTCAGATTGAGATATAAATACCCTAAAATGCATATAGTAATATAAACAAAAAATAATTTTTTTAAGTTATCAACTTCTGGGTATAAATGAGAATGATTGGTAATATGGTTTTTAGTGATCCCTACAGTTATCAGAATAGAAAGTAAGCCAAGCTTTCAGCTATGTTATGAACTCAGAATGACCTTCAGGGGGACCATACAACCAAAATCAATTTGAAACTCTCTAACATGAAATGGATGGGAGAAATAATCTCTAAATCCTTTTTAATTCAATATGTAAATAAACAATTTGATGTATTGTGTAAATATTTTGTGATTGTTATACACTGTGGTATAGAATAATGAATGCTTAACTCTTAGAGAACAGTAGAATCTGAATTAGGAGACAAGTAACCACGAAGTTAACTTAAAAATAAGATTCCACCATTTAGTACTTTATCACAGGGGCCTTGGTTTTAGCTTAGACGTATAAAGAACTTGGAAACCATTGACAAGCTAAATACCAACTTCTCTTCAACATAATAGAGAACTGAGGTTGCAGGGCAAACTACCATTCCAAAATCTACAGAGATGGTTCTCCTTCAAGGAGACAACTCAGGCATTCGCTTATCTGGAGACTCTAAATAGATTACATATAAGTTGGAAGGCACATTAAAATAGAAAATTTGATTAATTGCTGGAGGGCTGAGTGTGGGTTAGAATGGGAGTACAGAAGTCATGGAGAGGACCCCAAATTTATACAGATGTTTCCTACAAGAACTCATAAGGCTCTCAAAGAATCAAGAAGTCAGGGAAAGCCCCCCACCCCACCTCAGACCTCATAGACTTAACTGGTAAATGGGGAGAGGGGCCACTGTGAAATCTACCTAGACTCATTGTAAGGGAACAAAAGGTTTAATATCTACAGGAGGTCTGATACTGAAAGATGGCATCAGGGAAATCTCATTCAAATTGGGTGAAAGGAACACTGCTCTGCCACAGCATCACTGTGCCACTCAATTTTTTTTTTTAAGATTAAATGTACACAGGAGAGGACAACTAGATAGACTAGAAACACTGGAAAATAACCATTGTAGCAGGAAAAAGGTTAAAGGGGAGGAGTTTATAAAAAGCTCTATCCTAGAAAATGAGCATTTGTGAAAGCCATTATCCTACTCACAGGCCCATAGTATATTCCACTCCAAAGGATATAATCAGACGACTAGAAAAAACTTCCTTTCTCCCACACACTAGCACTACCCTAATAATAGACCTCCAGTATAGTAATAGTGGATTGAAACTGGGAGAATAATAGCAGACAGACTCTCTGAGGAATAATACAAAGAGAAGTCCTAAAGGCAAGAAGGAAGACAAGGACAGTGAAGACATCTGAATTCCCTGCTACCCTTAACTACAAACAAATACCAAATACAACTCAACTCCTGGTCAGATTACAATAAATTCTCAGATTAAAGGTCTATTTAACTCAATATTTAGCATCTTATACAATGCATCTGGTTTCCAGAAAAATATTATATTGTATGCCAAAAGCAAAAGAAATTTCTGACGTCACAAAGCAGAACCAGACTCAGATATAACACCAATGTTAGAATTATCAGACTGAGAATTTAAAATAACTGTAACTAATATGTTAAGGCTTTAATGGAAAAGGCAGACATCTCACAAAACCAGATGTCAGCAGAACAATGATAACTATGAAAAAGTACCAAAAGAAAATACTAAAAATCAAACAAAATCTCTATAATAACAGAAAAGTAAAATAAATCCCTTTCAGAAATTCCTTTGAGCAGACTTGACAAGGTTTAGGATAGAATCAGTGCCCTTGAAGACAGAGCAATACAAATTTCCCAAACTAGAATACAAAGAGAAAAAAATTTTTAAAACCTCATAGGTTAGTTGCCTTATCTACAGACATCCAGGAATTTTGGGACTATATGAAATAGTGCAACATATGTAAAATTAGAATATTAAAAGAAGATAAGAATGGACCAAATATATATCTGAACAAATAATAGTGGAAAGTTTTCTAAAAATTAATGAAAAATACCAAACTAAAGATCAAAGAGGTTCAGGGAACACCAAGGGAAATACATTACACACACACACACACACACACACACACACACACACACACACACTCACACTCATATCCAAACTGAAGAAAACTAATAGAAAAACTAATAGAAAAAAATTTAGCCAGAGAAAAGACCTATAAAAACTATAAAACTCTAGCAATCAAGGACAACAAAACAAAAAATACAAGCAAAGATACAAAGTGCCAATATCAGGAATAAAAGAGGGGTCATCACTATTCATTCCAGAATAATAAAAGAATTATAAGGGAATACTGTAAACAACCTTATACCATAAATTCAGTAAATTAAATGAAATAGAATAATACACTTAAAGACATAATAACCAAAATTCACTTGAGAAATAGATAATCTCAATACACTTCTATCAAACAAAATGAATTAGTCACTAAAAGAAACTCCAAAATAAAATTTAAAAGAAAAGCAAAATCACCAAGCCTAAATGAATTAACTGGTGAACTCTACCAAACACTGAAAGAAGAAAGCATTTCAATACTACATACTCGTTTCCATAAAATAGAAGAGGGAACATTTCCCTGTTCATTTTATGAGGTCACTACTAATGTAATACTAAAACCATACAAAAACACGATAGAAAAGGAAACAAGAGATTATGATCAAAATAAAACTTTTCAATAAATATGGCAAGTTATATTCAATAATGTAAAGGAATTATGAATCATGGCCTAGTAAAGTTCCTCTCAGGATGCAATGTTAGTTTAACCTTCATAAATTAATGCATTTACTTTACCACATAAACAGGTTAAAGGGGAAAAATCAGAGAATCATACCAATAGATGAAGAATAACAGGAATACTATGCAAAATCCATTCATCATAAAATTTTACAAAAACCCAGAAGGAGGATTTCTTACCCAAATAGAGGGTAAGTATGAAATACTTAAGAAAGATTAGAGTCCAAGATGGTGGCCTGGTAGGAGCCCAGACTTGCTTCCTCCCCACAGAACAACTACGAAGCACCTATTTTGCAGACAATGCTGAGGGAAAACAAGACCAGACTACACAAATGGCAGCAGCATTTGACATATTGTGGTCTCAGGATTCCAAGACCCAGGGGGTAAAAAGCCACGACAGAGGGGACAGAGCCTCAGTAAGAATTAGGCCTTCCAGAGTTTTGCTACCCACAACACACAACAGAGAGAACACCCAGCAGGATCATGATTACCAAGTTGGAGGAGGGGAATGCAGTGCACAGTGAAAGAGAACCAGCATCCCCATAAACTGAGTCAGAGCTCCTGATGGGAATATACACAGGTCACCACCATAACCAGATGATAGCTAGGGGGAACCCCCACTATTATTGCACCAGAGCTGCAGAACCCATCCACCAGAAATCCCTCCTCCAAACCCAAAGTTGCCTGAAACAGCACCTCTGGAAAAAAGAGTCTACTAGAAGAAAACATCAACAACTACCTGCTAGTGCCACTCGGTGAGTGGTGATGGAACTGCTTGCTTATTGCTGACTGAGGGCCAACAATAATCTTTACCATGCATACCTGTGATGCTAAAGAAGGCTCTGAATTCCCCATGAAATCTGCATATCCATAGGCTAGACTCCTGGGCCTCAAATAGGGTCCATCTCAGAGCTTCAACAAATCCAAACAGTGGTGATACCACACAACTGAAGAACTTCCAGTGTTCAAACCAAGATGGAGGCTTATTTGGTGCACGTTGATATCCTAAACAAGGCTGTCACTTCAGGCAAACCTAACCCACAGAAATAAAAAAAGAATGCCAAACAGAGCAAAGACACAGAGAAATATATGTGAAATGATGGATCCAATTAAAACCCCAGGGGAAAATATCAATGCAATAGACATACACAAAGTGAGAATTAATTTAGGGCAACATTGATAAACACTCATAGAAATCAAGAAAACAATAGACGAAAAAGAAAAAAATAAAAAAGAATAAATGAAGCTTAAAACAGATGGCAAAAAAATAAACACAACAATTGAACTAAAGAACTCCATAGAGGGATTCAAGAAAAGGATGGACGAAGCCTCCAATAGAATCAGTGAGCTAGAAGATAGGGCAGAGGAATGCACTCAATCAAACCAAAGAGAAAAAAGAAAGCATACAAGACCTCTGGGATAATATCAAAAGGAACAACACTTATATCATCAGGTCTCAGGTGGAGAAGAGAGAGAAAGGGGGACAGAAAATGTATTTGAAAAAATGGCTGAGAATATCCCTAACCTGAGGAATGAAGAAAGCATCCGGATCTAGGAAGCTCAAAGAATTCCAAACAAAATGAACCCAAACAGACCTACACCAAAACATAATGTCATCTAACTGTCTAAAACACAAGATAAAGAGAGAATCTGAAAAGCAACTACAGAAAAAATGAGCTACATACAAAGTAATACTCATAAGATTGTCAGCACACTACTTAGCTAAAACTCTACAGGCCAGAAGGGAATGGCATGATCTATTCAAGGTGCTGAAAAGAGAGATTATCACCGAGAACTGAAGGAATGATAAAAATGCTTTTCAGATTATCAAATGCTAAAGGAATTAATCGCTACAAAACCAGCTTCACAAATAATACAAAAGGAAGCTCTATAAAGTATAAAGAAACTACTTAAAAACAGTAAGACAGCAAAATAGAAAAGAGTGAGGATGAGGAGAGGAAAATAGAAAGATGAATGATTAGAATCAGTTGAAGAAAATTTGCTTTCAAATAAAAATAGGAAATAGAATTATTAATGCTAACCTCAGGGTAACCTCATAACACACCTCCAGGGAAAAATCAAAGAAAACAAAAAGGGACACCAATCAAAGTATAACTTCATTCAACCTACCTAAGTAGAGAAAGAGAAGAGAGACACTGTAACAACACCCAGAAAACAACTAACAAAATATCAATAAACAGTTACATATCAATAATCACCCTAAATGTTAATGGACTGAAATCTAATCAAATGACACAAAGTGGCTAAATGGATTAAAAAGCATAACCCAACCTTTGTTGCATTCAGGAAATTCACCATCATTCAAAGATAGAAGCATAAGCTCATAGTCAATGGCTAGAAGTCAATACGCTAGTAGAAAAGCAACCAAAAAAATCAAGAACAGTTATATTTATATCAGATAAAACAGACTTCCAACTAAAAATGATAGCAAAAGACAGAGATGGACACTATATAATGATTAAGGGGTCAATCCAGCAAGACAACAAAGTGCTTGTTAACGTATATGTGCCAAATGAAGGTACTTGCTTAATATATTCTGATGCATTTTCAGAACTAATGAGACACATCAACAGTAACACAATGATGGTAGGAGACTTCAACACCCCACATAAAACAATGGCCAGATCAAGAAGAAAATTAATAGGGAAACAACAGTTTTAAATCACCAGTTGCAAAAGTTTGGTTAATAGACATATACTGAATACTTCATCCAATGACTATATAATTCACATTCTTCTCAAGTGTGCATGGAACATTTGCAAAGATAGATCTTATATTGGGACACAAAAAAATATTTCTCAACAAATTTACAGTGACTGAAGTCATACCAAACATCTTCTCTGACTACAGTGGCTTAAAGGGAAATCAAGCACAAAAAGAAAGCTGGAAGACCCCAAATTAATTGGAGACTAAACAATATGCTTCTGAGTGACTCTTGGGTAAAAGGAAATCAAAGAAGAACTTAAAAATATACTGTGAACAAATGAGAATGAAGGCACAAGCTACCAGAATCTATGGGATGCCTCAAGCACAATACAAAGAGGGAAGTCCATTGCAATCCAGGCCTGCCTCGAGAAATAAGAAAAATCACAAATAAACAATCTAGTCAATAAACAACTTTAATCAATTTAAAGCAACTAGAGAAAGAAGAACAATTAAAGCCAAAAATCAGTAAAAGAAAGGCAATAATAAAACTTTGAGCAGAAATAAAAATAAACAAAAAATCTGGAAGGATCCATGAAACCAAAAGTTACTTCTTTGAAAAATAAACAAAATTGACAAACCATTGGCTAGATTCAATAAGAAAAAAAGAAAATTCTCATAACTAGAAACAGAAATGGGAGAAGTTACAACAGACTGAGAAATACAAAACAGCATAAGAGACTACAATGAACAGCTCTATGCCAATAAAGTAGACAAACTTGAGGACACGGACAGATTTCTAGAAAACAGTCTACCAAGAATGAACCTGGCTGAATTGGAACACCTGAACAGAAAAATCACAAGCAAAGAAATTGAAGATATAATCAAAAGTTTCCCTAAATGTAAAAGCCCAGGACCAGATGGCTTTACTAGTGAATTCTACCAAACATTTAGAAAATTAATACCTATATTTCTAAAACTCAAAAAAACTGAATAACAGGGAATGCTTCCAAATACTTTCTATGAGGCCAAAATTACACTAATATCATAAGTTGATAAGTCACCAAGAAAATTATAGACCAATATTTCTAATAAACATGGATGCAAAAATTCTCAACAAAATATTTGCAAACTGTATCCAATAATACATCAAAAGGATCATCCACCATGACCAGATAGGATGTATGCTGGTTCAACATACATAAATCTATTCATGTAATACAACATATCAACAAGAGCAAAAAGAAAACACAAATTATCATATCAATAGATGTGGAGAAAGCTTTTGTCAAGATTCAACACCCATTTATGATTTTAAAAAAGTGCAGAAAATGGGGATAGAATGTACATACCTCTATACAATAAAAGGCTATATATGAAAATCCCACTGCCAACATCATACTCAACAACAAAAACTGGAAGTATTTCCTCTAAGGTCAGGAATAAGGCAAGACTGTCCTCTCTTACCACTGCTATTTAACATCATACTGGAGGTCTTAGCCAGAGCAATTAGGCGAGAAAAAGAAATAAAAGGAATCTAAATTGGAAAGAGGAAGTAACACTATCACTATCTGCAGATGACAAGAGTATATATACGTATATATACGTATATATACATATATACGTATATATACGTATATATATATATACATATATAAAACCAAAAAAAAAAAAAAACCTCAAAAAAACTACTAAAACTGGTGAGCCCCGATGGAGCAAGTTTTAGTCAATCGCCTTCAAAGGAGCAAGCCACATACCCCTGGGTTCAAATCCCAGGCTTGGAGGAAATAACTACTGTGAATAACTAGATAAAATAAAAGATGCTTCTTCCTCTTGCTATTTTCTGCACTCCTTCATTCCTACTTGTACCTTTCCTTAAAAAAAAACAAACCACTAGAACTAATCAATGAATAGAATAAAGTGCCAGGCTACAAAATAAACACAAAAATCTGTTGCATTTTTATATGCAAACAATACACTAGAAGAAAATGTAATCAAGAAAATCAAACCATTTAAAATAGATGTCAGAAGAATGAAATGCAATGGAATATATTAAACAAAGGAGTTGAAATACATGCACAATGAAAACTGTAAGTCCCTCTTGAAAGAAACAGACAGATACAAGAAGGTGGAGAGATAGGTCCTACTCATGGTTGGGAAGAATCAATGTTGTTAAAATGACCAGCTTACCAAAACAATATACAAATATAATGCAATCCTCATCAAAATCCGCTGGGCATATTTCAAGGAAATAGAAGAAAAAGCTTAAAATTTGTATGCACCAACGAAAGACCCCAATTAGGCAAAGCATTATGATTAAAAAAAAACAAACAAAAAAAAAACGAAGGTATTACACTCCCTGACATTGAACTATACTACAAAGTAATAGTGATTAAAACTATATAGTACTGGAATAATAACAGAGGCACAGATCAGTGTAATAGAATTGAATCACCAGAAACTGATTTGCTCACATATGATCAGTTAATTTATGAGAAAGGAGATAAAAGCATATGATGGAAAAAGGAGTCTCTTCAATAAATGGTGGTGAGAAAACTAGGCAGCCACATCAAAAGAATGAAGTTAAACCACTCTCTAACACGATTCACAAAAATCAACTCAAAATGGACTAGAGACTTGGACATAACCAGAGACCATAAAATTCTTGGATGACAACAAAGGAAAGACATTCCATGACATCAGTTTTAGAGAGGTCTTTGGGGACTCAACTCCACCATCAAGGGAAACAAAAAGAAAAAGAAACATCAGGAACTACATCAAACTAAAGGGCTCTTCACAGCCAAAGAAAACATCACCAAAACTAAAAGACACTCTACTAATGAGAAGATATTTGTGTTGCATGCGTCTGACAAGGAATTAATATCTAAAATAAAGAAAGAACTCATAAAACTCAGGACTAGAAAAGCAGGCAATCCAATAAAAAAATGGGCAGTGGAATTAGAGAAACATTTTTTCCAAAGAAGACATATAGATGGTCAACAGGCCCATATTAAGATGTTTCTATTTGTTAACTATTAGGAAAGGGCAAATCAAAATAACAATGAGGTATCACCTACACCTGAGAGATTGTCTATTATTCAAAAGTCTGGAAACAATAAATATTGACGAGGATGTGGAGAAAGGGAAACATTAACACTACTGGCCGGAGTGCAAATTGGTGCAACCCCTTTGGAAAACAGTATGGAGATACTTCAAAAAGTTGAAGATGGCAATATCATATGATCTGACCATCCCACTTCTGGGTATTTACCAAAAAAATACAAGAACACTAATCTTCAGACAGTTTTGCACTCCACCCCCCATTTATTGCAGCTCTATTCACAATAGCTAGAACAGGAAACTACCTAATTGTCCAATGTCAGATAAATGGATAAAGAAGATGTGGTATATAAACACAATGGAATACTACACAGCCCTTAGAAGAGATGTCATCCTGTCATTTGAATCAACATGAATGGATTTAGAGGAGACTATGCTAAGTGAAATAAGTGGGGAAAAAATGATAGATACTAGATGATTTCACTCATAGGTGGAATGTGAACAGACAAAACAAAGAGACAAATGAAACAAAACTAACCCTTGAACATTGTCAATAGAACTATGGTTACCAAAAGGGAATGCGATAGGGGTAAGGGCAAGTGGTGGTGGGGCCCAGTGGACAATGGTGAAGAACTCTTGGTAATTTGGTGGAGAGAAAGGTATGTTGACATATATCTGAGGAATGGGGAACCTACACATATGTTTGTCTTAATTTATAAAACAAAATTACCTTAATAAAATACTATTTAAAAAAAAAAGAATAAGGAAAAATGAGTAACACTTAACAGCTAACACCATACATAATGGTAAGAGACTAAAGGCTTTCTCCCCTTAGTTCCGGCAAAAAGCAAGGGTATACTTCCTTACCACTCTTAGTCAATATTGCACTGAAATTCCTAGCCAGAGTAATAAGATTAAGAAAAAAAACTAAAAGTCAGAGAGAATGATGAGAGGAATAAATAAAGTTGCCTTTATTTTCAGATTACATGAATATCTATGGAGAAAACTCTAACAGAATACACCAAAAAAGAACATTTCTGGAATGAATATGCAATCTTTTAAAGAGTACAGGACACAAAGTAAATATGCAGAAGCCAATAGCTTCCAGTAAACCAACAAGAACAAATGGAATTTGAAATAAAAAAGATACATGTATATCACTTATAATAACACCAAAAAATGAAGTACTTGGGTATAAAAATAAAGTATATATAAGATCTATATGTAGAAAACTATAAAATGTTAATGAAAATATGTATCTATACATATAGTCTTAGCTCTGTTCACTGAGCAGGCTTAAAAGCAATTATACCCCAGCAGCTAAGGACAAATCAGCACATTGATCTTGGTTTCTTTTATAAAGAGAACCAGAACTTCTCATAGAAATGGCTGATTATAAGGCAGAAGCAGAAAACATACAAGATGAATCTAAGCATCTTTTAGTGCCAGAAAGCAAAGGAGTGTTGATAAAACAAAAGTAAGGTGTGTATCGAAGCTTCCAATGACCAACACTGAAAAATTTGAGCAACAAACTAAATAAAGTAGCACTGGATTAAAACCCAAAGCATAAAATTTTCCATAAGTCTATACTGATGTAAATAAATGGTCAAATACATAAATAAATGGGGGAGAATAAACAAATCTCCCATATAGAAAAATAGCCAAATAATTTACATAGATACTCTGCTCTCAAGGACATGAAATATAACTGCACTCCTTGTTTGGGCCACACCTAGTGACTTCCTTCCAAAGAGTACAGTATTGGAAAAGAGAAAGTGATTTAACTTTACATTGGTAAATTGGAAAAGTCTTACAAACACTGCCTCAGCAAGCTGATCGAGGTCAACATTAACAGTGATAAGTCATCTTAACAGCATGCTCCTTGATAAACTTCTGTAGTTTTTCTCTCCTGAACCTGTAACCCCTGTCTAACCATGAGAAAAATATCAGACAAACTCAAACTGAGGGGCCATCTACAAAATATCAGATGGGAATTTCTCAAAACTCTCAAGGTCAAAAAATCAAAGAAAGCCTGATAAACCATCATAAACCAGAGGAGACTTAGGAGATGTGACTAAATGACTGCATGTAAAGCAGTATAGTAGATGTCATCCTAGAGGAGGCAAAGGATGATAGAAAAACTTAATATAATCCAAATGAAGTATGACATTTGCTTTATTTTAATGTACCAAGGATGGATTCCGAGTTCTAAGTGGTATTGCATAGTAATGTGAATGCTAAGAACAAAGAACAAAACTGGGTGCGAGGCATATGGGAATTGACTGGACTATTTTTTGCAACTATTGTTCTAAAATTTAAAGTTTATTTAAATAAAAAGTGCTTTGGAGATAAGTAAACACAGAAATTGGAATGGGGAGTATAGAGTAGGGAGGATTTGGAAGTTGGGGGTGGGCATCACTGATGAAGTGACATTTAAGCAGAGACTCGAAGTGGATGACAGAGGTACCCATACAAATTTCTGAAGGAGAGTGCCACGGGCAGAGGGAAGCATCAGTACAGAGGCCTGAGGGAGAAGTGCACGTGATATATTTAGATAACTGCAAGAGGATCAGTTGTAATGAGCATAGAGACCAAGTGGGAGCTAGGAAGTGGGGGAAAGAAGAGGCCCAGATGTTAACTGGTTGTGCAGAAGATGATATAGTCCACTGCAGTCCACTGTGTCATGTTGAATTTTACTTTGAGTGTAATATTGAGCCATTGTTGAGTTTTGAACAGTGGAGACACATTGTACCACTTTTAAAAGCATCCCTCTGATCTTAGAACAGAAAAAGACATGAGTGAAAAAAACTGGTGAAATCTGAATAAAGTATGTAAATGACAACTAGTTAATAGAAATGCATCCATGTTCATTTCTTAGTGTTGACAAATGTAGCATGGATAGTTCTATAAGATGTTCATGCTAACTGACTAAAAAGTTTGGGGCACTGTCTCAACCATCTTTGCAACTTTTCTTTAAATCTGAAATTTTTCCAAAATTTTAAAAATGTGTTAAGAAAATTAGCTGAAAATAAAGAGGGCAGATGTCATGTTAAATGTGCTAACCACAAACATGATATGGTGGGGGGAAAGCACAAGGAAGCTTTTGGAGGTGATGGATATATGAGTCACCTTGATCGTGGTGATTTCACAGATGTATTCATATGCCCAAAGTCATCACACTGGATATATTAAATATGGGCAACTTTTGTGTATCAATTATATATCAGCAAAGCTCTTTATACTAATTATTATACTGGCATATTTTAAAATAAATAAATCAATTGCACTGTAGGAAGGAGAGACTGTTCCAGTCAGAAATTTTGACCATATGCCAATCCTTAACAGAATAAAATCACAGGTTTCATTTCATTCAGAAGAATGCCTAGAGAGACTCGTTCTAATACTTGCCTTATGGTCAGCAGTGGAGATAGATCTGAGACTTAGAGCAGAAGAGAATTTGAATATTGAGCAGAAGACTGGCGTTTGGAAATGTATAGATCATGAGTAAGCATCTTCAAAGGATTATTTGAAAGAGATCCAATCATATGCAGTTAGTGTTAGTATGTGTTAATAGAACATTAGGATCAGAGAGGAGAGGAGAGAGAGGAATGTTTGCTCAGGGCAGAGAATTCTTAAAAGCTCCTTAGTTAACACTTAACTGCATTTCTCAAAATACTAAGTTCAGATTCTCATTAAACATCAGGGAGCTGATTTTGTCATTACTTATATTCAACCACTTAATTTGTGTCTTTGCAACTCTAACCAGTTTAAATTAGTAACCTAATCTATACTACTAGGATACTACTATAAAACTTCACAGTCAAACAGGAGGGGTTTAAAATGGAAGACCATGGGCAGTACTTCTAGAGCTGCCTCTCCATCTGGAAGGTGCAAAATTAAACTGTCACTTGCCTGAGATTGCAAACTCTCCTGCATTCACTCTGGTCCCATTTTCCCCTTTAGTAAAGACTGCTTTTTCTCTTGGTATCCCTTCTTTCTATACTACATTGGTCGAATTTCTTATTACTTGCAATTTAGCAATTACCAAATGACAACATTTATACAAGTGTATAATTGATACCAATTTGTAGAGGATAGGAAGACTTTTTGATCAGAGAACATTAAATAGATTTTTTTTTCTGCTAAGCCTCAATAGCATCACTCCTAGCAGTGAAAAACCTTTCCTGAGAAGATAACTCTTCTCAAATTCATGTATGGTATCATGCATAATAGGAGGACTGGTCACTGTTGTTTATGTTTTTCTGCATACCATATTTCTATTAACCTTACCTTGGGACAAAAGTAAAATAATCTAACTTACAAAGTAATGATTTATGGAAAACTGCATAATTTACTTTCATTTTTATGAAAATGGATACTTCTTTAGAATTGCATTCACTTATCCCCAGAAATTCTAAAAGCTCTAAAGACATGAATGACTCCACAGAGCTGTCAGTATTTTTTTTAATATCTATTAGTTATTCAAAGTATGCTAAGGGATGTTTCAGTGACACAGCAAAGTGTTTAAATAGATTCTGCCAATATCTTATATGGCTGTTTAATATTTATAATGCTTCTACAATGTGTTCTCACCTTCATAAAATGCAATGACCCCAGCTGTCTTCTATGGACTGTCACTTGCCTCACAAGAAATAAATGGATATAAAACCTGGGCTAACTAGCTTAAGTTCATCTTCTAAAGTTTTTAAATCTTTCAAAATTAGCATTCTATAACAATTTGTAAAACGGGAAAAGCTAAACCCATCTAGTGTTAGTAAAAACATGATCTTACATTTTTAATGCTTTATAAAATACAAATGTCCTTTTCATAAGTTAACTTGTTTAAATCTTACAACAACTTGAGAAATAGTTAAAAGAGGCATATTATCACCATTTCATAGATGGGGCAACTGAAACTAAGAGAAATGTCATAACTTCCCAAAAGTACAAATATTAAAAAGGATAGTGAAAATAATAACAAAAAACCTATTTTTAAATATTTGAGTCAATGATCATTGTCAGGCTGCAGAACTTTTAATAGAATTAATTGTATAGTTCAGAAAATTATATCACTCTCTTCTCTCCTAGAGGAAATTGGAACAGAATTTAAAGTAAATTTATAACCAAATATATCTCTATATTTGAAATTACATGAAAGTATACTCACTTTCATAGCACTCTTACAAAATAAGTATAAACAAACAGAACTCACTGTGATTACTGATATTTCTTGTAATGGATGGACAACTATTTCCCTAAATTAATGTGTTTAGAAGTTGTACTCATTTCCCAGATATTTAACTTTCAAGCACAGATGTCCAACAGATACTCTAAGATTAATATTCTTGGAAATTTTGGTATAATATATGTATACTAATTGTTGCCTTACCCTCGCAAACAATCTAAAAGTGAGTATAGGAGAATGGAGGGTAGGATGAGGTTCTCATACAGGCCTCATTCGACTATAAAAATAAAAATAGATAATAAGAGGAATATCCGTATGCAAGCAAATCAATGTCTTTTACTGAAATTTCTAACATGCCCACACTAATCAGCTTTCATCCTTCATAATTCAATTTAACCCAGTTGTCCCTCCAAGTTTGAAAACAAAATAAATTTCACCTTAAATCTTGTACATTCAAGACAAATGCTTCCCAATAACTAAATTAACCCAATCTCACTATTTAGAGGCCTATCTTGCTATGAATAATAGTTAGCTTTCTGTTATAATAAAATGAAACAAATAGATAAACTCCAGCAAAAACTCTCGGGACACATGATGATGACTACCAGGGGTATAGGAGCAGGGAAGGGAAGGAAAAAGGGGGGAAAGATGGGGGTAATAGACACTGGAACTGTGGTGGAGGGTGTGGTGTGAAATATAGATTGATATCAAATGTTAATATTTAAAAATGAATAAAATTTTTAAAAATTTAAAATGTATAAAATGGAAAAAGAAGTGTTTCCTAATAAGTGAACATAAAATATCTTGGCATTAACTCTAAGAACTCCTTTTGAAATGAAATAAAAGGTTTTTCTTGCTCATGTATTATGTACAAAGAACTGTCCATAACACAATAGTAATTACCATCATTGCTGGTTTTCAATAATGTTAATTAACAATAGAAATCATGTAAATTACTGATCATTATATCAAAATTTATTATTAGTTAAATTAGAATAAAATTAAATATTATCATCTAGCCTTGGAATATGCTGAATCTTAATTTTTCCCATGATGTTTGATGGGGCTTTACTTGTATAACTATGAAGCCAAAAAATTTTATCATCAAACAATTGCAGGTTATAGTAAGAAAAAAGAAAGAATATAAAACAGTAAATTAAGTGGTTTGGAGTGATTATCATAAACTTCATAGTTCAACACATGAATCATTATCAGTATTAGAATTCCAGAAAACAGTCGTGAAAGAATCCATTTCATGAATTTTTAATGTTAACAACTCCCAGTACATTTTTTTCATTTTTGAAATAAATGTCTGATCTAAGAAGGTAGATACTCTTTCCCAAAGTTATATTAAAGGACATACTACTTCTTAATAATAGGTTGCTAAAGATAGATTTTATAGACATCAATAATATTGATTGTCCTTGTAGAAAACTAGTTTATATCTACTGATCCTGGGGAATATTACTCAGAGCTCCTGTGTGTTCACAGTTCTGAAAAATTCTGTCAATTTCATAGAGATTGAATTATTATCTTAATATAGGTGTGATGTTTATCTTTCACTATTTTAGCCATTTCAGCATTAACTTTTAACAATATCATGTTTGAAATTATACATGTATAATTTCAGTGCTTTGTCAGTTCTACAGTATTTTTCAAACACACTCATTGCTTAGCATTCCCTTTACAATAGATACCCTCCTCCATGAACTACACAATTTCTCCTTATTCTTTACATAAAATTCCTTTTGAAAAAAAGAAAGATGGTTTCCTGGTTGCTAAATTCAATATTCACTGTTTTGTTCTTTTTTATGTTTCTCAGCAATAATCAATATCATTGAGCATACCCTCCTTGAAACACTTCCCTTCTTTGTCCTTTATTATACTTCACTTCCTTCCCCACAGGTCATTCCAAACCATTCTACTTTACTGGCTTCTCTAGGAGGTCTCCAAGACTCGATAAGTGGCCCTCTAGTTTTCTGTATCTACCCAGTCACATCTTGTGGCTTTTAATACAGTTTGTATACTTTCAACTTCCAAAATAAGCTACCCATCCTTGAAACCTTCCTGTTATATTTTATACATCTACCAATGTGATATAGCCACTCAAATATTATATTGGACATAAAAGTGTTCAAGAAAAAAGAACTCTATATTTCACCCTCTACCACAACTGATCCTCCTTAACACCTCCCAATATTAATAAACACTTCTGTGTTTCAGGAAAGGGGAGAGATTACTGCTTTAAAGTCCTTAAATTCAGAGCAAGAAACTAGATTTAGTATATAAGTGTTAATCTTTGCTAGGAGGTCAGTTCATAGTGACTAAAAAGAAAACAGGGTGTATCTTATACTCTGCTGCTGGGAGTGTAAATTGGTGCAACCAATATGGAAAGTAGTATGGAGATTCTTCAAAAAAATTAAGAATGGAAATTCCATATGATCTCATCATACTACTTCTGGTATTTTCCCCAAATGCGCAAAAAATACTAATTCACAGAGGCATATGAACACCATGTTTATTGCAGCATTATTTACAATAGTCAATAACTGCAAACTACCTAAGTACCTACTGACATATGAATGCATAGAGAAGATATGGTATATATACACAGCATAATACTACACAGCCCTTAAAAAGATGAAATCCTGACATTTGCAACAAAATGGATGGAACTTGAGGGTATTATGTTAAGTGAAATAAATAAAAAGGAGAAAGACAAATACTGACGGCCTCACTCATATGTGGAATATACAGAAACAAAGCAAACAGACAGAACAAAAACTGACCCTTGGACATTGACAACAGATCTAAGTTTAGCAGAAGATAAGGGTATTGGGGGCAAGAGCAAGCAGTGGTAGAGGTAGTGGACAGTGGGGGAAGACTACGGGTAATTCTGTGGTGGGTTTGGTGTATTAGCATATATTTGAAGAATTGTGAACCTGCACATCTAAACTTATATCAAAGGTAATCGAAGTTACATCAATAATTTTTTTAAAAAACTGTATAAGCATAGATGCAAGTAGTGGTGGAAGTTTCTGGGAATGACCTTTCACATTCACTGCAACAGTAGGCAAAGTCTTCAGCTAAGGGCCATTGTGGAGGTAGAGTTGAGCACAGCATGAAAGTCACATTGAACTACAGAAAGAGCTAGTAAACTTCTGTGTAGTCATCGGTCATCATTTCTGCAAATGAAGCATGGATCTGTTATTGTTACCTGTCACTGGGAATTTTTTTTTTTATAAACTTTGCCAAGCAGTTAAAACAAAGTACTCTTTTAAAACAAAGTTTTCAATGGTTTGTCCTTGGAAGAATGATAGTCCATCAATATCAAATAAAAGATTTATTGTAACTGGGCTCAATGAGTTTAAAACATATTCCTTCAGGAGATGAATGTCAGGAATCTAGCTGAACAGCTGTTCTTGGAGACTTCAGTTAGGGCACGGAGGATAAAGGGAAATTACAATTAAGTACCCTGGCTAACAATCAGGAATTCAGTAAAGCTGAGAAGCATGAGGAGTATATTCAGAGGGAGTAAATACTATCAAGTATTGGTATTTTTATAAAGTAAAGAAATGGTTGTGCTGTCTTGATAAAAACACTTTTTGTAAAGCAATAGAAGTATAAAATATCTATGCCTACTACAAATCAAAACAGAGAATTTCTTGATCTGACTTCAAAGGTCCAAGCTTGTGAACTAATGACCACTGATTGTTCATAAGCTTATATTAGCAGCATCACAGACTGACAGTCATCAGACAGAAAGTTTTCAAGGTGACTTAAAACATCCTTTCATTCTAGGCAGCATCACTTTGACAGATAACCATGGAGACTGTGCAAGAAAATTTCCTATGATGGGAACCAGTAATCTATCTGGCGAGTCATTATAGCATAGTGGTCAAGAGCATGGTTTCTGACCTAGACCATCTGAATTCAAACTGTAATTGTTACTATTAGCTGTGTGACCTTTGAATAAGTTGCTTAAATTTTCTGTACTTCAGTTCCTCATCTGTGAAAATGATAATAATGGTATCAACTGAGAAGGTTGTTGTGATGATTCTACGAGTTAATACAAGTGTACAGTGTAAAATCTGTAAAACTAATACAATTATCAGAAGAATCTTCATTATATTTTTTGAAACATGTGTCCTGTTCCTTTAACCTACTGTCCCTAATTATGAAAATCTGAAGCAACTTAAAAAATATGTCAGTAAGTCCTTCATATGATCTCCTATCACTTTTCAGGGCTATGTCTTGGAATTTATACAATTATTATATGGATTATAACTTTTCTATGTATTTCTTTTAAAAGCATCCTAATTTATTTATAAATCCTCCCTTTGTGGTCTCATATATAATATCTGATGTGGGATATTTGTTCAAGACCTGTGTACTGAAAAACTGGTAACCCTTCCAAGTTTGAAAGGCAACTCTTATGTGCTGTATATGTGTTCTGATCTCCAAGTTAAACATTTCAGAAATTGCTACTAATTCCTTTTATGTCATCATTTCAACCTCTCTCTCAGTTTCCTTTGAACATAATCCAGTCTTTCAAAGACCCTCCAAAAATGTGGCACCCAGAACTGAACCCAGCATGTCACATATGGCTTGAAAAACTGAGTATTCTGGAATTATCAGTTCCCTAATGTGAACATTATTCTTCTATACATGCAGCAAAGAACAAAATACATTCCAAAGAATAGCTGATTTATTACTATTCCACTAACGCATTCTCCCAACAGATGTAGTTCATATGGAAAAGCATCCATCATTGACACTTGAAATATACCTCATAGCTTTTTTTTAATAAAAGACTGAGGTTGACTTGCTATCTCAGTACCAATATGCTTCAAAATTCACCTTGCTAAAGTCACCTAGTCATACAATAATGAATCACTATTAAAATATTTAAAACTATGAGCTGTACTTCTCTGAAGGGTATCCTTTCTGCCATTAAAGAGACATATACAATAGATTATGGAATCTTTATTGAAAAAAATTGAGTCATACTTAATATTATTTCATGAATTACATAGGCCAAGATCTAAAAGACCAAGTTAAGATTTCTTTTTGCGCTTTTTTGAGGCAAATAGACAAAGTTGTATATATTTAGGATGTACAATGTAAGCATTTAATATATGCATATATTATGAAATAATTACCACAACCAAGTTAGTTAATATACCATTACCTCAGTTGTCATTTTTGTGTATATGTTGAGAATAATTAAGATCTTTCAGCAGATTTCAAGTATATAATACTTTATCAATGCTTGATCTTATAGAATAATCTCAATAAATTTAATTTTGGGAAAGAGTGGATTTTAATTTTATTAAGATTGTGGCACACTCTGGTGACCTCCAGTCAAGCACAGTCCACATACATCCAGGGACTTAGGTTCACATCACGGGGCCAGGGGGAACAACCAAGAGGAACAACTAAATAAAAAATAAATAAACACTGAGAGATCATTTAAAAGTCTGTGAATATAGAGAGCATATCATATCAATTTATTTTGTGAGAAGTCGGAGCTTGGACTAAAAACGATGAGATCAAAAGTATCCTTAGGAAAGTCGCAAACACAGGCTAAGATAACACTCTCATAATAGTGCAGAAAATGTTTTATGAGTTTAATTCTATCACTATTGGAAGATATCTATTTTACCAATAAGAAGATGAATATTTATATGTGGCATATGTGTGTATGTCTGTGTGTATATAGTTACAGCAATGTCAAGACAATCATATATACACAAACATAAATAAATATGCTATATATATTTAGCCATCATATGACTGATAAAATAGATATTTACCAATAGTGATCTATAAACATATCTAATCTATTTTATAAGAAGAAACTCAATCCCTTTGGAACTACAATCCATAGCAACAAAAGAGTATAGAAATTCCATTACTTTTCAATAGGTTTAAGAGGCAAATAGGTTTAAGAGGCTATTATTGAAGTGAAATCTCAACATTACCTCTGAATGGAGAAACATGAAATATAATAATCAGAAAATGACGTAAGTGAAAAACATTATATTCATGGGCATTAAGCTAGGGTTTAAAAAGTAGATATTATAGGAAAAAACATCAGAGAAAATTAAAGTATCAATGTCAGTGGCATCCATTTAGGACATTATTCATAGAATAGTGTGATTTTATGATGATTTAGGTCATTCTTCCATGTGATATTATTAGGTAAAATGACAGTATATTCCCCTATATCAATGAAGAAGAGATTTGGGCAGCATTTGAACTCCATTGAGTAAAATATGCAAAGTAAACTGCTCCTGGTTGCACGGCATAATGAATGGCATCGATAGTCCTCTAACTCCAGGAACATGCAAGTCCTGAACAGAAGTGTTAATTCACAGCTTAGCGATACAGAGAGAAAAAGATATCCCGCGTTTCCAGAAGCAGAAAGGCAAGTCAAAACCACAGTGTTAAATCTGAAGGTTGATACCATAGTGCTTCAGGATGATATCAAACCTGAAAATAGGCCCTGGCAGCACAAAGCTGGAGTTGCAATAGCCACAGAGGATAGGACCTTATGCCTATATAAAGGTCAACATGAGAAAGTAGAACTGAAATCCCTGCATAAAGCCACTGAAAGGAATGGAAAAATTATGCTTTTATGACAGGGAGGCAGCAAAGACAGCTGTCAGTGGCCCAGTTCTGAGAAATAAAAATCCTAGACTCTGAGACATGAGTAGAAATCCAAACTGATATCTCCTGTGAGATAGTGGAATCCCACAGTGAGACATTAATGTCAAAATCATCATCTAATATAGAACTCCTGTCAGAAGACAAGGGCACATCCATAAACCCAGAAGTTCTTCCTAGAAGAACAAATGTTCTTAAAGAAACAAATGCAAAAAGGAAATTTCCACAATATATTTGCTAAGGTTAGGGTAATTTTAATAGTGTAACCTCTAAAAGATAATAAAACAAAAATATAGCTATCTTATTTAAGAATAACATTAAACCCTTAATGACACATTAGGAAACTGACTATATCATTCTATTAAGAAAGTCAAGGAATCCATTACTTTATTATTTTAAATAACCCTAACATAGAAAACCAAAAAACATTTGATTTATTTTTTTAAATCATCAGAAAAAATGTAATAGATCCTCAAATGCCAATATCCAATTGAAAGAAGTGCTATAAAGAGATGAGCAACCTCAAAAGGCAGTTTGTAAAAAGAGGCCCTCTATTGAACTCTTGATTACTAAAGAAGGAAAAATATCCCCTTGGAATTTCCAAACATACAATGAGCCTAAGCAGGTGAGTTTGCAGCTCAATTTCACACTACTTGCAAAAAGACATAAATCATCCCTGGAGGAATGAGTAATGACCTTCATTCCAAGCCTAAGGAATACTTACACGGTACAATTTTACAAGGAATATATATAAAATGCATAAAATACACAAGGAAATGAGATACCATGATAGTCAGAAAAAAGGGTAGAATCAGATACACAAAAATTTCATATATAGAAATAATCAGGCACACAATATATTCAAAATAAATTTAAAAATAAATTGGAAATAACAAAAACTTATGAAAACAAGTAAACATACTACCAAAAATAAAATGGAATATATAGAAATTAAAAATACCTAGTAAAAATGATAGTGGTGACTAGAGCAAGAACTCTGATGGTAGGAGTGGCATAATATACACATTGACTGAAGTGTGAATCTATTCTCCTGAGAAACATAGTATTATAAACAAATGAAACAATAATAAACAAATTAAATTAAAATTAAAAAGAAATTAACAATACTATAGTATTTTAAAAATACTCATGATCAGCTAACTAGATTCAATAGACAAGGAAAAATGAATATTTGATAGATATGAATAAATTATCCAGAATGTATAAAAGAGAAAAAAGGTAGCAAATATATTAGAGATTAAGAAATGGAAAACAGAAGATGATGTACACACATGCTTAAAATTAAGAGCATTTGAATAATACTCTTTCATTTTCTCTAGCCCCAAATTGTTGACAAACCTCAAGGTCATTGAATTTATGGTCACAGATTTTATCATGAAACAAATATAACATCTAATACTTTGCAATCACATACAATATGACACAAAGAAATCAAGTTAAAATCAGTAATAATAATTTAAAAACCTTTATATTTATAAATTATAAAACACATTTCAAATAACTAATGGGTAAATGAATTAACCATGGTAGAAATATAAATAAATGATAGATACATAGGAATAATACTTAAAATACTATAAATCGAGTATTCATATTGGGAAATAGATTGAAGCTTACCATCCAACATACAACTAAAGAGATTTTAAAAAGAAATCAGAATCTAAGGAAAGCAAGATGAAGATATACTATAGGTACAAGTATAACTTGATATGTTACAAACAAGATAAAGTTAAGAAGATGAAATAAACAATACATATGAATAAACAAAGCTCATGTCAACATATTTGTAAAAATATCAACAATATTAACACAGAAGGATATAGGAAATAGTCTTTTAATGGCTATAAGAAATATAAATAGCCTTTTAAAGAAATTGTATTAGAGCCTTAAATTTTACCCACAAATAAGATGCCATGATCAGCAAATTTTACCAGTGACTGTTAAGAAAAATTTTACCAGCTTACTCAAAATATTCCAGTCTACAAAAATGTGCAATGTCCAATTGATTATAATAATCAAATTAGTATAAAATACCATAAAACAAACCAATAAGAAAGTGGTTTAAAAAATTACCAATCTCAACTTGAATCTAGAAAAATAGGTGTATATTCTTTTTCTGTAAAGGACAAAATGGCAAATAATTTAGGTTTTGTGGACCAGTCTCCACTGCAACTACCCAACTATGCCCTTGTAGCACAAAAGCAGCCCTAGACAATATGTATGCAAATTAATGAGTATGGCTGTTTTTCAATAAAACTTTATTTACAAAAACAAATTTTGACCATGCCCTGCCATCTACATAGCCTGCATATGTACTGGTAGCAGTCACTGACAAACTGATATTGACTACAAAAGTTCATCCCAGTAATCTTAAGGGAGGAAATCTCTGATGGGATAGTAGAAGAGAGGAAGCCGCACCCCAGTTTCTAGCCACTGAGGACCAACAGTGGCCACCCAGCCACCAGGTGCCTGACAGTCTAGACTGGCTGGAAGCTACTGACTAGATTAAAAGGGACCCCTTTCTGAGAACGAAACCCTATGTGCATTTTACAATTATGTGACTCCTGTGTGTTATCCATGTGAGGAATTCACAAATGAACAACTGAATTCCGTTTGTAATTCCTGTTCTAATTCACACCTTCCCCTCTCCCTCACCAATAAAAGTGTATCCTAAAAGTATTTCGGGGCTCAGATTCTATATCTGGCCTGCACGTAATAAAGCTATCTTCACTGCTTCTAAAAGAGCACTGTTTGGATTTTGTAGGTTGAGAGAGAGAGCTATTACAGGGTAATGTTACAAATGTAGTGGGTCAATTCCCTTGATGAGCATCTTCCAAAAGACACAAATTTCCTTTAACCAAGAAAAGGTTTTTTATTTATAACAAAGAGCCAGCAAGATAAAGTACTACACCCCTGCTCCAAGTGTTGTGCTCCAGGGTCCTACTGGAATTCAGTTGAGGATGTGCATGCTTAGTAGTCAGCTGGTTGCTGGGGAAGATTCCAAGACTACTACATAGGTGCCAGCCTTCCCTATGCCAGGTCACATTTGCACATGTTCAAAAAAACTGGCACTGTAAGGTCACCTTAATATCAGTCCTAGTCTTTCTGTGTTTGCTAAGACTATAGGGTGGGTCAGAACCACTTAGCCTAGTAAAATGACTTTCTTTATCTACTTTCTTAAAGGCATTTAGTGATTCTATTGTTTACAACTACTCAATTTTGAAAGGCCATTGAATAACCAAGGCCTCAGAAACACCACCAGATTTTGTGAGTGACCCCATAAAGTGTTTTCCACTATACTATTAGGCTAACATACTGTCATCTGATGCTTGACCATCTCCTCAAAATGGTTAAACCAGAGCAAACATATGCCTCCATTGTGCTTACTTTCAGGAATCACCAAAGTTGCAAATAGGCAGATTACAGAGGACAATGGAATTTACAACAGTAGATAAAAAAAATAATGGCAGCTCAAAATGTGCTCCTGGAGAACTATGGGAACTATCCAGAAAAAATGGAGGGCAAGAAGACACAAAGGTCAAGAAGGACACCTTTGGCACCATGACAGCTCTGATTCAGACAAAATAAAAATTAGGAGTAGGCATGGTGCTCTGGTTCTGAAATGCTCTGCCTCCTTTTCCAGAAGTCTGCAGATGTCAGAGACATAAACTCCACCCCTTCCCTTCCCTCCTTTGCAAAAAGCATATAACCTAGTCCCCATGTAACAAGGGGTTAAGAGGCATTTTGAGCAGGAGCTCCCCTCTTCCTCTTTGATCAAAGAATAAATTTCTTTCTTTGTTTCTACTTGTGGCCTTCAATCTTTATTCGCCAGAAGGGAAGATTCTAGGCAATATTAGTAACACTGTTGCTGGCCCACTAAGAGTATTCAGAGACCAAACATCACCTGAGTCTACATCCTTGCTTGATTCTATCCCTTTCACGCCTATAGAGCACTTGCTCAGTAATTCATTTGCTACCAAACATCTGTCTGCTTTTAGTTTCCAAAATAAGACACAAATTGAATCAAGCAATGTAAAGAAACATAAAACATCATTAAATGATATTTTTCAGGGATATAATCTGCCCAGTGATAAAATTGAGAGAAAATCATGTGAATTTCAATAACATTTAAATACATCTAATTAAAATAACACTACTAGCAAATTTGGTATATAAGGAACATCTTTAAAAGCAAACATCAAATTCAATGGCCAAATGAAAGATCCTTTTTAAGATAATGAATAGACAAGAATGTCTGCTATCAGCATTTCTGTTTAGTATTGTAATAGAGGCTATAGCTGGTACCACATTAAAGAGTATTAAAAGCATATAATTTTTTTAATGTGATGTTGATGGTAACTGAGGGATAATCAATATAAAAATGGGAAAAGATAACAATAACTATATTAACCTGCTTATACATATACATATACATACGCACCAAGAATTGGTATGAGAGTTTATATTATGAATGCATAGAGAAGATGATTCTATAAAGGACAGTGATACATCTGGTCATTCCTATGGGGGGAAAATTTTTTTCTTCACTGTATAGGCTACATAAATCAAATTTGAATGGAAACCCAAATTTAGAAATATCAAAACATAAAAATATTTAAAGAAAATATGAGAAACATGTTAATGCCATTGGGATAATAAAGGAGAAGCTAAAAACAGAACAAAGAAAAAAGGAATTGAGATTGAAAGAATAATTTATAAATTTATCCTGGAAATAAAAACCTTTCTCCAAAAGAGATTACAAATAAAATTAAAATGAGTCATAATATGCAAAGAGTCTTGGAATGATTATATTTCTAATGGACTCAGTATTCATATGCAAAATACAGAAACACATAGATCTACATATACATATAGATATTTACTGTGTTGTATGTGTGTATGCATTTAACAAAAAAAATTCTGAATGGCTAATGGCAAAATAGCTACTCTTCTTCCTTGCTAACAGAAAAAAAATAATATAAGAAAATTCTGATGTTATTGAATATCCATTTGATCTACAACTACATAAAATATCTGATATTACCAAGTGTTGGCAGGAAAATGCAATGACAGAAACTTCCATTTACTATTTGTGGGAATATCAAATGGTTATTTTATCAAAATCTATATCCCAAATTCAGGGAAGAGCTTTCTCCTTTCTGAGTCATAAATTAAATATTAGGTTCTTATAAGACAGTATATACAGTTTTCATAATTCCAAGATGCAGATATCAATCAGAAAGGTTTACAAATTTCCTGTTTACTATGTTACTCAAGATATTAGGTAGTATTCTCATCTTATGCTTTCAGCTTCTCTAGATGAAGCCCCTTTCCTTTAGCAATTTTATACTTGTAAGTGTGCAGTTATTTAGATTTCACTTTTAAAAGTGAATTGTGTGATATTTATTATCAGGTGATATTTTATTTATGATCACCTCATATTTATAATGTAACAAAACATAAAATACTATTAAACATTGTGGACATGAGTAATTTACAATGATAATGTACAAGTCAGAAGAGAATTAGGTCCTAAAACAAAATAAGTACTTAGGCCTGCTTTCTATCTACAAAATTATTCTGCCTCTCAACACTTATACGATGGCAGTAATTTTATAAGCCTGGCTGAAGAACCAATCTGAATGTGAAAGAATTTTTCATTACTTTTCTTTTAGCTCCAGAATGCAGTACATAAATTGGAAATATTCACTTGTCAAAGGTACCATTTCCTATTTTCAGTTCTGTTCTAATTTCCATCTCAAAAGTTATTCTCTGGGTATGATACCATAGCAGGACATCCAGTTGCATGCTTCTGACATTAAGGGAAGTAAAAGACCTCTAACTTGACAAAGGAGGAAGGTCTCGTTAGCATAGAAGGCATTTCCAAAAATTGCAAGACTCCTTCACAAATAGCATCATTTAAACAGTCATTTTAATAAACTGCCAGTATCTAGCACTGTGGATCATATTTTCACCTACTTTTATTTCCCTAGTTCCAGCAACAAATTATAGAAAAGGAATAAAATCAATGAAATCCACTGTATTTCACTTATCCAGCTTGAACAAATTCTCAAGACAGTAAGAGGTCTTCAGATGTATTTTGAGATGTCAGATTGTTTTGAAAGGCTTTTAAAAAGTTCAAACTACAGATGAAGATGGAGTAAAAATGTAAAATCATCTCTTCTTCATAGTAACAACTCAGCATTTCACTCAAAGTTTACTGTACCAATCTTGTAATATTAAAATAACCAAACAAAAGAAATCACCAAGCATTTGACAATGGTTTTTAAGGTAGATATCCAGAACTGGAAATGTTGGAACAATTGCACACACACATTTAAAACTTTAGGAAATATTGCCAATCTCCTCCACAAGGAACATACCAAATATACTCAAATCAACAGTATATCAGAATCAATATATACCCCCCTCCATTACCCTTATTGACAAACTTTAAAAGCTCTTTACTGTGTGACAGATCAACAGGATGAATATCTTTCTAGAAATGTATTGACTTTCTGAAAATTTCTACTGATCTTTTCCTGATTCCTGATTCACTTGATCATCTTCTGCTTTTTCTTAAGAAACTGAATTGAATCAAACTGTTTTCCCTAGTGCAATTCAATAATTTCTCAGTAATATTAGGAAGTTTACCCTTTGCTGAATGTTACAAATATTTCCTCACACTTTACACATTATCTTTAACTTTGAGCAAAAGTAATTCCTTTTTATATAATCAACAAACTATTTTCTGTATGTCTTGAGATTTGGAGTGTGACTTAAATCAAATTTGCCGTGCCCTGGTGGGTAGTGGTTGGGTCTGCCACCTCTGGCTGGGCATAGTCCACATAAATCCCAAAACCCAGGTTTGTGTCTCAGGATGGGGTTGGGTGAATCACCAAGATGCAGAAGTAAAATTTAATAAATAAAATACATAATACAAATATTTGCAATACAATATGTGCAAAATACACGTAAAAATTGTATAATAAAAATATACAACTAAAATAAAGATGAATAAAATGCTCTTTTTGCCTGCCTGCCTACTCACTTTCATTTATATCTATACCTATCTTTTTAAAAAAAATCAAAATCAAGGATCTATAAGGGTCATGTAAAAATATTTGACCATGTTTTCATCTAATCATAATATACACTGTTTTAACCTAGATCTACCTAAAATGTATTTCCATTTATGGGGTGAGGCAGATTATTAATGTTTTCTTCCCAAATACATTCCTAAATTGTTACACCATTATTCCCTTCTTTGCCCACTGACATAAAATAGCACCTTAACCATTTGTCAAAACCTTTATACATGAATAAACATTCATCTGTATGTACAGATATATGAATATATGAGTTGTATGTGGATTTTCTGTATTTAATGCTATCAGTTTGAATGTTTATAATATCTTTATACATAGTGGATAAATCTTCATTTATATATACACACATATGTGTGGATTTATAAATATATACATATTTTTATATATAGGTTTAGTTTTATATAATCTTTGAAGATAATTTGAAAATATTACAAGTTGTATACAAGGGTTTTTTTTATCAAAATTGCATTTCTTTTACAATGATTCAACTGCTTCATTTCCATTTCTTTTTAATAAGAATCATTCAGTTTGCAGCACTTTTAAGCCAATGAACTTGAATTTTGCCATGATTTTGACAGTGGGGAAAAGTCAACTTTCAGCTAGTTTCCCACATAAAGCTACATTTTCCCTCTGCAAGTTCTTTGTTTATACACATTTATAGGGCTTTACCATATATCTACAAGGGACTTTCACAGCTTTTGGTTGATTTATTTGTATGCACGGCATATATATTAATCCCAAATTATATTTTAAAATAATTAGTAGTGTTAATATACGCAAAAAGAATCTGTATATTTTTCTTGTATACAGGTATCTAGTAAAATTTTATAAGAGTTGTATTCATGTTTTTTCATTTAATTCTTTCGGTTATTGTACATAGAAAATCATATAATCTGCAAAAGACGGTAGTTTCTCTCTTCCTAATATGTATGCTCCTTTATTTTCCTTATTTGTTTCCTTGGATTACCTATGTAATTTTTAATAATAGGAGCTAACATGGAGTAGGACCTAGAGGACTCCAAATGTGTGATTTTTTCCATGGGCCCTGGGCCAAGATTGGTATTGTCAGGTGACAAATTTCATGCATTGGAGGGAAAAGCTATGAACACAGATGGACTTCTGAGCCATTATGAGTTACCAGTACAGTGAGGAGGCCATGTCCAAGGAGCTATCTGTCCCATTGTGCCCAGACTCATCAGCAGTGCCACCACTATGGTGGGGCTCAGTGAGACTTCCCATAGGCTTGAGTCCCCTTCTCTCAGCTCTCTGGTCTCTTCCCCTCTTCACTTTGTATCTGGCCGCAACCGCAGTCACTGCTGTCACCAGACCTGTCCCATCCAAGTGCCTTTATCCGAACAGAGTGGCACTGTCCCCCCTCCTCAGTTTGTCTGTTAATGGCTGAAGATCCCCAGGGTGGGGGGCTTGCTCAGTGTCCTTCCCTTTCTACCAGCTGCACCCAAAGCCTCCACCCTGCCCAAGGCACGGGCTGGCAGAGGGAAGGGCAGCTGGGCAGCTTGCCCTCTGGCCCAACAGGCTACTGACTGTGGACCTCAGGTCATATTGGCCTCAGGTTGGCAGTGCTGCCCATGACCCTGAACATGCTGCAACTTGTACACCTCTGACCCTTGCCCCTTCTAATAAACACATGTCCACAGGACACCAACTGTGAGATACATACGTATGTGTCATTCCTGTATTTATGTTACTCATACTGTAACACTAGTTTGTTGACTACAGGTGTATAGTTTTCCACAAGACATTTGTATCCTAGAAGATCCCACTTCCTTTGATCATGCAGCATTTTGTTTGTTTTCAGCTTAGAGTGTCTTTTTAAGCTGTTTGAAGGTATTAAAAATCCTATTCTTCCTTTAGGGCCCAGTCTAAATGCTATTACCTCTGGGAACTTATTCTCAGCTTCCCCATTTTTATGTGTTTTATGGTGTTTTTAAATATAATATGAGGTCATTGATAACAGTATCTATATAGCAATCCTTTGTTAAATATAAATGATTTAAAATAATATACATACATGATTAATAGAAATAAGGGAGCTCAATACACCAAAAAAATAGCAATCCTAAATATCTATGAACTTAAAAATGGTAATTTAAGGGTGTACCCTGGTGGCTTAGCAGTCTAGTACACCCGGGGAGCAGTCCCACATACATCCCAAGGTCCTGGGTTCAAGACCTGGGCCCAGGGGAAACAACCAATGGGAACAATTAAATAAAGAATAAATAGAGTGCTTCTT
>RJWH01003761.1:26052-135386 GCA_004363575.1 Solenodon paradoxus | reverse complement strand
GGAGAGGAGGGAAGGGGAGAGGAGAGGGAAAGCAGGGAGGAGGAAAGACTGAATTCAGACAACACAGGCCACACCAGAGTGCAGACAGGCCTTTGTTGCTTGGCCAGCCATCGTGGGCCTGCCTCCTGCCACCCCTGGCCTATTTCCTCATCTGTAAAATTTGGACAATAATCCTTGCTTCCCACTGGCCACAACTTGTCCCCTCATGCACACAGTTCTCGGGCTCTTTGGGCAACAGATGACAGGTGCCCAACCTCAGAGTTGGCTGATGGGACAGATGCTGTGACTTTACCTACAGACACCGTGGTGGGCACGGGTGGCCCCCTTGGCTGGGCTCTGCGAGTCCCGGGGCCTGGCAGGAGGCCTGGCGGGGGGTCCGGGAAGATGGGGCTCAGCAGGCTCCGGGGCCAGCTGACTCTGAGCACCAGGTGGGGCACAGAGCTTGGAGCCTTCCCCTGTGTGCCCCCACCCCCACCCACCTTTCTGGGATTCCAGGGGTCTGACAAGGGGGCAGCCACTAGAATTCGGCCCAGAGAGCAGACCATGCGGGTGGCAGGCCGCTTCTGAGTGTGAGGAGCTCAGAAAACAATTAGAGCCCACGCCCCAGAAGGGTGAGTGCTGGTGCCTCGTCAAGTGTAATCAAGGCAGCGATAAGGGTGCCCCTGGCAGCTGTGGGAGAAGATAGCCGCCCCATAAACCCAGGTCAACAGCAGGGCACCAGGGTGAAAAGGTAAAGGGGGAGTGGCAGCACCCTGCCCTGTCCCAGAGAAAGTCTCCAGTGCCTTCTGACCTGGGGGCTGGGCCGGTCAGTGTCTCCTGGCTTCCACCAGGGGCTTCTCCCAGACTTGGGGCAGGTGGCAGGTGGGTGGGGATGAACCCCCTTCTCCCCAACAACCAGGGTTGAGCTTAGCTGGAAGCGCAGGTACAGACAGCCATTGGTCACACACTGAGCCATTTCTGCCCCAGGCCCACAACTCTGGCCTCCCCGGGAGTCACCCCACCAGCCAGGAGCCTCCAGGACCCAGTCCAGCCAGAACCTGCACCAGAGCTGTGCCCCAGCCCGTGTCCTGGCAGCGGTTACATAGTTCAAGTCTCTCCCTGCCAACCACAGGGCTCCTGAGCAGGAGTGGGCGCCTCAGAGAAGAAGGGCTCTGTGGTTGTGAAGGCAGGAGGGTCAGGGAGAGGACAGAGACCGCCTGCGACCGACTGTGCCTTTCATCAAATGCTTTCTTTCATTTAATCCTAACCGCAGGGAGGTGGCTCTGCTCTTGGAAAGTGACAAGACAGAAAAAAAAGTCATTCATCAAATTCCCTCCAGCGTGTCTGTCTGAAGGAGAGAGACTTGGGCACATTGCTGAGGGTGGAGGAGGGAAGCCGAGACTCTTGGTCAAAGGAAACGGACAAGCAGTAACAGGCGTCAGAGCTGGGCAGTGGCCTGATGTTCTTGCCACTTGGGAAACAATTCGAAGGATCTGAGAACAGATGGCCGGAGGCCAAGCCCTTTCTGGGGTAACAGGTGAATGGGGTGTGGAAGCCAGTGAGCCAGCAGTTTCTCTGCCAGGCTCAAGATGTGTCCTCAACATCATCCCCCAGCCCTGGTGATCAGTTTCCTCCTCTGTAGAATGAGGGGTTTGGATGTGATGGCCCCGATTCTGCTCCTTCTCTGCTGCTGATTCTCATTCCACCACTTTTCCACTGGATGGAAGACTGTCTGTGTGGGAGGCAATCCCACCAGCTGAGTGGGGGCCCAACCCATCTTGAAGAGCTCAGGAAGAAGAAGCAGACAGGACAGGCTGCCATGTGTGTTTGTTCAGGTTTGGTCATTGCGAAGTTCCCAGCACAGGTGTGAGAGGGATACTGCCCAGCGTTCAGCGTGCTAAGTTGTGCGCCCTGGGGCATGGCTTCCTCCCTGGAGGCTGTACCTTTTTCTAATGCACACAAATGCTCCATAGGAGCTAGTGGCAACCTTGAACTTGAGTTCTCATCCCAGTTTTGACAGTTTCTATGGCTTCAGGCCATTTAGAGAATCCGATCTTAGTGTTGTCATAATACAAAATGCAATGATCATTGATTCCTGGCAGAAATGATGTGGGACTGAACTGAGGATATAGCTTCAGTAGGAGACATGGTACCTAACCCGTAAAAGGTCCACTAGGAGTTTCCTTCCCACCTCTTCCCCATCTGGGATTTCCCTTCGAGAAGTGTTCACTGGGGTTCTGGTGTTAGGAATGACCGCCCTTTGCCTAAAAGGTTACCCTTAGAGACCCTCTGCTGAGGGAGTCTCTCCTCGCCCCCACCCCAGCTCCCAATGGTCTTGGCCTAGCTCTGCATTTTCCTCTTAGAAGGCTCAGCCGGGGTGGGACATTCAGCCTCCGTCGAAACGGGAACGTTGAGAGCAGATGGAATTCTAGGTGAAAGCAGCAAACGATAATTGCATGAGTGCATTTTCATTTTTGCATGTGAACCCGAGCACCTTCAACAGCAGACACTTTCTTCCTAATGGTTGCTGCCTCCCCGCTCTCCTCTTAGTCCTTCCATTTCCTACTGGTGCAACAGATACTAAAGGGTGGACATCAGTGAGCACATGGAAGCTGGAAGGCCCAGAGTGGTCATCTGGCTGCATTTACTCATCAAGGATTCAGGTAAGGCATCATGAGACATTATCCAATGATTAGACTCTCTTGAACTCACTTTCTTTGCTGCCCGTTTCCCCAGTGCTGAGAACAAGCTGCTAACAGCTTTCTCGATAGATGCAACCATCCGATATCAGAGCTGGAGACGCACTGAAAGGTGCCAAGCGGACGTGCTGAGTGGCGGGTCCCTGCCCACCATCTCCCGGTCTGCTCCACGTTATTCGTTCTTGATCCAGGCTTGCCTACAAGACACCAAAATCACAGGACTGTGGTCTTTTCGAATCTGGAGAATGTGAACGCTTCTAGAAGAATCTGAAACATTGCCTGTATCCATTAGGCCCATCTCCCCAGCTTTCAATGACCGTTGCCCACAGGATTGACCCAATTCTCTTAACCTGCCTTTTGCTGTCTGTTCGGGGGTGGGGACGCGTGATTTACACTCTGTCTTCTTAAAAGCTCATCGTACAGAGCAATGGCGATGGGTGAAAAGAAGGTCAATAAACTGTTCTGAAATTAGGAAAGTAGCAGCTACAACAATGCTGAAAGTGGGCAGGGAAGAGAGAAGAATAGTGTGCACAGGATGCAGGCACCTATGATCATGGAAAGTATTCCAAGCTGAGAGGGAACATGACTGAACCGAGGTGACACAGGGAGGCAGAGGCAAATATTAGGACGAGAAGCCAGGACTCGAGTCTACAATTGGGTTCTCTCTGGGGTCTGTCCTAATGCTTCTTTCACATGATTTTTTTTATTGAAGTGATATTGCATTTTGACATTAACTTGTTTTGAGGTATGTGTAATAGTATTTTTACATTTGCATATAGCACAGTAGGTTTACCAATATCCCCCCTTTTTTCCCCCTTCATTTATAGTTAATTCCCTTTATCCCAGGATAAATAAGATGTGGTACATAGGCACAATGGAATACTATGCAGTCATCAAAAAGGGAGCGATCTTGCCATTTGCAACAACTTGGATGGACTTGGAGAGAAATATGCTTAGTGAGATAAACCAGAAGGAGGACAGACATAGTATGATAGTGCTCATATGATGTGTAAAGAGATAGAAAACAAATGAATGTCATAAATTAAACAACACTAAATGTGGAGAGAGAGAGAGAGAATACGACTCCAAACAACTATGGACTCTTGGTGGTTAGAAACAAAAAGGCAAATCTTTTACATGGTTCTCAACTTTTAAATTCACTCCTTTGTAGAGCACCTCCATAGCTAGGAAAAGAATGTGAGGACATCGGCGGGAGGGAGACTGAAGCCTTGAGTGTGAATCCTGGTCCTCTGCTGTGTAACCTCGAGTAAGACACTTAAACCGTCTGAGTCTTCTTTTTCCCTTCTTTTGTGCTGTAACGCTTTCAACTCTAATTAGACAAGGACATCATCTCAGGAGTCCCTCTCAGCTTGGTACTCAAGAAGCAAAACTGGGCAGTGAATAAAGGTTCTGGAGTTCCCTGCATATTGAAGACGTGGGAATGGATAAATGGAAGATGGAGATTGAATATGAGGGGAGGGGAGACTTCTTTTTTATTGTTCACTCTTGTTGAGAAAATATCTGTAGAAAAATATTAAAAAGTAAGATTTGGCAAGAGACTTTGTTCAGCTGACTGCTCAGTTCTCTCCTGATCCTGAGACCTGAGAGCTGGTGGGTCCTGGCTCCAGTGCCCAAGGAGGAAAAGCACAGGGGTCTCACTGGTCCCTGCCTTTGCACTGCATGATTGTGTGCAAGTGGCCTCACCTCTGACAGCCTCTGCATCTCATCTGTAAAGCATGGAGGGGGCTACTGACTCAGAGTTTAGGGTCACCATGAGCTGACACTGTCTGGCACAGTACCTGGTGGATGGCATGGAGCTGGGCACATTTCAATGATCAAACATTTCAGCCCAGGACTCCCACGAGCAGGAGTGATCAGCAACAATAATGGGTCTATTAAAGCCATTTGACTCATTTCCCCCATCTCCCAACAGGTGGTGAAGCTGAAAGTAGTACATTCAGATTGCACAAAGGTTGTTCCAGGGACAGGCTGGACTGGCTACTTAAAATGGCTGGATTGTAGAGCCCAGTTCTGGGGGTCGACACTCAACCATCAGCAAACAGTCTGTATATGAGGCACTGGAACCCAAAGAAAAATGAGTGCAATTCCACCTCCCGTTGGCACCCTCGGTCTAGTGGGGAAGGCAAGCAGGGAGACAGAAAATCAGAGCTGAAAACAAGAAGCATCTTGAGAGCCAGAACACCGGGGTCTGTGGCGGTGCAGAGAGTGCCCACCAAGACAGAGGAAGGGTCACCTGGCGGGGCACTGAAGGTGAGTAAGAGTTTGCCAGGTGGGGAAAGGAATTTCAAGCAAAGATTTGAGAGAAGGAGGCTAGGAGAGAGAGAATAAGCCCCTGGGTTCTCCCACAGAGAGGGTCCCCCACAATCAATGGCATCACAAGACAGCCAGGCCATGAATCACCGCAAGGCCCCTTGCCTGGGGGAGCAGCCCAATGGTCAACAGGCGCAGCTAATGCTAAGCATTTATACCAGACCTCAGCCTCACCTGGCCCAAGCCCCTTATGTTGGAGACATGTCCTCCCCCACCTGCCAATCACCTTGGCCATCCTTCCAGGTGAGCCCAAGGGACGCCTCCCCTGTGAGACCATCCTTGACTCCTCCAGCAGATATGCTCAGACCTCTGTCATGGAACTTATGTTGTGTATTAGAATGAACATACATTCGGCACCAACTCTGAGCACTTTGAGAGCAGGGGCTGTGATTCCTCAAGTTTGCTGGACAGGACCTGGAAGACACAATAATGGCCATGATGACAGTGACAACTGACAGCAATTGAGCATTTAATTGTCACTGTCATCCTTATTAGTTCACTAAACGCTAATAAAACCCTGTGAGATCATACCATTATTATCCCCATTTTACAGGTAAAGGAACTGAGGTCTAGAGAGAGAGTACCTTAGCCGTGGTTAGACAGCTAGTGCATTTCAAGGTCAAGATTCACCCTGTCTGATCCTAAAGCCTAGGTTTTCACCACTGAGTACCTTGCTTTGATATATGATAAATATGAATTGGACTGGACTGAATTGAGTTGGGTTGGGTTGAGTTGAATTGAGCTGGGCTGGGCTGCCTTGACTTGACGAGATTGGACTGCGTTAGTGCCGGAATAAAAAGAGAAGACAAAGTGGTATGTGAATGCAAAAGTAAAAACAATAGGAAATAACATTTGAATTGGTAGCCAAGAGGGGTGTTCTGAGGACTGAGAGACTGGTTCTCTGAAATAACCAGTTTATGAATTGTTAAATTTCTTAAGGCATTTCGAAGGTAGAACTATGGAGAGACAAAATCCACCACCCCAATAATATGAAGGCTGGGTGGAGGGTGCCCTTTTGTAAGAGACATTCACATACATAAAGGAAAATCTCCCTTTCTAAGGGCACCTCTCCCTATGTAAGGAAGACCTCATCTCTGTAGCTCCTGTCAGTGAGAAGGAAGGTATTAAATCTGCGCAGCAGCCTTGCCGAGGACTCACCTCCGAGCCCGCCCCATCCTTTCTTCACTGAGGCTATTCTAGGAGATGGCTGGAGCCAGTTTTCTCCCGCGTATACAGGAGATACACACATTATCACTCAAATTTGTCCTGGTGTTTTTCCCTTCTCAAAAAAAAAAAAGAAAGAAAGAAAGAATCAGGGGCAAATCTATAGGAAATGACATTTGGTGAAGGAGAAGTTCATTCTAAAAAGCGGGAACATGCGCGCTGCTCTCGGGAGCTGTGTTCCTGCGAAGCCCGCGCCCCGGGCACCTGCTCGCTCCGCTGAAACTCGGCTGGAGTGTGAGGTGCAAGGACGGGAGCAGCAGGAGGAAGGCACGGAGAGGCACGTTGCAGACATTTCACAAAGGAGTTGGACTTGACCTGCTGACGGGAAGGAAGCCGGCAGAGCCTTTGGAGAAGGGATCCCCTCTGGGGTGGCTGGAACGGAACTGCGCGCCTGCTGCGAGGAAGCCTGGGCCGAGAGCGCCACCGCGTGGGCCAGCGCGCTACTCATCTGAGCCGCTCGGGGCTGCCGGGGTGAGGTCACAGGCCCTGTGGCGTGGGTAGGCCCACTCCTAACATGCTGGGGCAGGGGTGGCAGCTTCAGTCGAAGCCCAGCTGGCACGCTCATAATGCCCTTGGGCTGATCCAGAACGTGGGGGGCCTGTGCTTAGCATGCCTTCCTCAAAGGTCCTCCTTCAAGTCTGTGACCAGCCTGGAGGGAGGACCACAGATGAACCCTCCTTAGACCACCGTCCCATTTCTCCACGTGAGGGCTCTCGCCAACCTTCCCCTTTCTCCCAACCCCCTGCTCTGGCCCATGACCCGACTCCAGTTCCAGAAGGGGAACTGTCCGTCGATGGTCCCCACTGCCCGCGTGGAATCTCTTCTGCAGGATGACTTGGGGCTGGTGCCCAGACGGGCGCTGGTGGACTGGTGTGCAGTGACTCAAATTTTTCACATAAGCAGGTGCCTGTAAGTATTTGCCGAACGCCTGTGACACTCTAGAAACCGCCCTCACTGTGCGTCTAAGTATTTAGTCTTCGCTCAGACGACTGTCCTATTACAGAAAATACGCTCTGCCTTCCCTGTAGGTCTTCAGAGCAACTGAACGCCCACGACCAAATTGCAAAGGCTCCGAACCTGGCAGGAGGTGGGGGCAGGGAGTGAGCCCCCAGCCTGCAGCCTCCCGCGGCCAGTAGCCTGCATTCCCTGGTCCCTGCATGCACGTATGTGGAGTCTGACTGCACATGCCGGCTACACACACCCCAAAAATCTCCTTGGCACCCCTCTGGGCCAGGAGTGCCCCCACCAATAGCACGGCCCACCCTCCACAGGCTCAGGGTGCAGGTCATTGGCCAGGGAATCCCAGGGTCCTGATCCCCAAAGAACGATCTAGAAGGGAAGGGGTGCAGCCCCTCTTCTCCGGACCTCAGCTTGCCCGTGTAAAATGAGACATCCATGTAATATCCGTATTGGGACAATTACGTTGATTGTAAGGAAAACTTAAGCCAAAAAAAGTGGGGGTGGGAGGGACGACGGGCTCAGGTCGTGGAATCATGATTGCAGGGGAGGGAGAGACCAGCTCGGGAACTCAGACGCATTCTGAACCCCTCCCCAGGCTCTGTCTTTCATCTGTTTTCTTTTCTGTCACCTCCATCATCTTCCACTACAGATGAGCTCCCTCCAGGTGACAGAACATGGGGACACAAGGATATCTCCAGGGTGTGGTCTTGAGTCAGACACGCATGTTCCTTGTCTGAGGAGGAAAGATCCCGGCCTGACCAGGATCTGCTGCCCAGTCACTGGGGAAGGGGGTTATTACCAGGAGAAACGTCTACAGGACAGATGCATTGGGGAAGCTCTGTGAGCCCCCCGAATTCAAGTCTACTGCCATCTCCAGGGCCCCACCTCCCTGACTTTGTGCAATTCCACCTGGGCTGGGTGAATCTCCTGAGTTCACCTAGTAATGAGGTCTGGGCAATACCTGGCAGAAGTTCTTCCAGCTCCTCTGCAGGTGACTCCCCAGCAGGCTAGAGCTGGGGTTTTTTTTTTACCAGTCTGCAGATGAAGCCATCATACCCAAGGAGGTTCAACAATCCTGCTGTGAGAGGTCACAGGAAAATCAGGGGCATCTGGGGTATCAGGGCTCAGTCAACCATGCTAGTCCAGTGGGCTTGAAGAAGCCTTCTGCCTTCCCCGAATTTCACAAGACCAATGATTCTTGTTGCATCCTATGGTTCTCAGCCTGGCCACACTGGTCCCTGCACCCAGCAGGCTCAGCCTGGCCTTCCTGGATGCTCACCTGGGAAAAGGAGGACCAGCACGAGGTGGGTGAGTTCCACTCAGTGTCTCCTTCCTCCATCCATCCATCCATCCATAATTCGTAACCGGTGTTCATTCGCACCAATAATAAACAAGTGAAATGAAAGGCAATGAAAACATTTTGCAGAAAAACGCCAGTCATTTGAGCACTGTAACCTACCCTCCCTGTTCAGCCCCCCAGGAACCATTGTGACCATTTAGCCAGAATCTTCCTTCAGATGTTTACAGAGAGGCATGCATGTTAAAAGTTTCTGGAGCCGATACTGTAAGTTGATCAGATTGCAGCAATGTTGCATGAAGACCATCGTGCTGAGTGCATCTTATGGAAATGACAGCCTGAACTCGGAGGAGTTAGCAGGCACATCTTCATGTAAAGAGGGAATAATGACGGCACTTCCCCCGAGCGTGGCTGTAAGGTCCCTACCGTCAGGGACCTTGGTTCACACACACAAAGTGCTAACACTAAGTTGTCTGTTGTGCAGATTTCTTCTTGGGGGTCTTACCAGGTTAGCACTAGGGGTTTACCTCAACCTTTTTGCCTGGTGCATAATACTCTGTGGCATGAATTTCTGTCATGCATTTAACCATCCTCCTTTGAATGGACACGTAGGTTACTTCCAGATTTTAACTTCTAAGGATAATGCTACAGCAGACAACCTGACCTCACTATCACCTCATTCAGTATTCCATGAGATGGATTCTCACTGGCTAGCTTTTGAAGTGCAGAAACTGAGGCTGGCATGGACAAAACCATGCCAAGAGGTGACCCCAGGCCATCTGCCTGTCTCCAGGACCACTTCCCTGACCTCAGGAATGCCTCCCCTTCTCTCCACAACCAGCATTTTCAATTTACAAAGGGTGGTCTCCAGCAACTCACTTAAATATGATTGGACTTTGTCCCCAAGAGGGCTTGGGCCGTTGCACCCATGCCCTGGCTCTTAGATTCTCTTTACAGAGAAAAAATGGGAGAGGCCAGTTTCAGAAGGAGCAAAATCACTGGATAAGTGTGATGGGTTGTCTGTTTCCATCCCACCACCTTCATTCTCCCTTCTAAGGTCTCCTCTGAGCTGCAAAGGAAAACCCAGGAGCCACAAGTTCCAGAATCGTCTTGCCTGCATGCTTCTGGGTCAGCGAGAGGAAGTGGCATAGATTTCGGAGGTAGAAGCGACAAGGCAGCATTGGATCCAGGGGGCAGCTGCTTTGGGGTCACCCTGGTGGTGCTGCCATCAACCAAGGTGGACAGAAGCAACGCCTAGAGATCCCCAAGCATGGTGGCCATTTCTGGCCAACACGGAGTCACCTGCTTCAGTGCGTCAGGCTCAGGGTTCTGAGCATGCATGGACTTTGGCCTCTGACCTCTGACCTCTGGCTCCTGCATGTAAGCCCCTGCTTCTGTGTAACGCATCATGCTTGGACTGCATAAAAGGCTGCTTTCCAGACCAGACTGATACGAAAGTCAATGCCCAAAAAGAACATTGACTTTTGACTGGACTATTGATTTATGGAAAGTGTTGAAATTTGAGAAAGAGATTTATTTATGTTCCACTTATTTCCCAGAAGGGCTCTCATCCAGAAATGAACTGAATTTGGAATGTAACTCATGTCAAAAAGGAAGCTGAGCTTTGGGGACAGATTGGCATGTGGCTCTGACGGGAGCCAGTGGTGGCCCGTGACTGCTTCCTCCACCCCGGCCCGTTTCCAGGCCATTTTATCTTCGGACTCTCATTCTAGGAAAGTGGAAGGAAATGCAACTCAGCTCCTCTTCAGAGACAGTAAGAGGGGAGGGGTGGGCTGAAGCGAAGGGAGCAGGAGACATGCACCCACCAGACAGCTGGCCTGCAGCCAGCTCTCTCACTGCCTTTGTCCTCGAAGCCCTGATCATGGGCTGTCTGGTCTCGCGAAAACCACCCAGTCCAGCCCTCGTAGGCATGGCAGGCCCAAAAATGAGCCCCAAAAGATATCCACATAAATCCTGGAGTCTGCAGGGTTGATCTTATTGGGGAAAAGAGTGTTTGCAGATGTTGTTAAGCAGGGGATCTAGGGAAGAAGGGCTTGCCCTGGGTTATCCCCTAAACCCAGTGAGAAGTGACCTTATGAGGGAGTGGGGCATAGAAGATTAACACACAGACAGAGGCAGACACTGGAAGGATGTGGCCACAAGCCAAGGGATGTTCAACTGCCACTAGGAGAGGCAAGGAAGGAACTGACCCCCAGAGTTTCTGGAGGGAGCACAGCCCTACTGCACCTTGATTTCAGATCTCTGGCCTCAAGAACTAAGAAAGAAAAAAAAAATCTGTTCTTTGTATTCTGCCAAGGTTTGGGTCATTGTAAGCTGCTCTCAGAAACTGATACAGTAGCACGAGCTGGCCACCCTCAGAGAGACTCAGTCTGGACAATCCCAACTCTGCTCCTCAGGGGAGGGCTGGAGGCGGCTTCAGGTAGTGGTGGGGTGCAGTGAGCAGGCAGGCTCCAGGCCCACCTGCCCCGTGGCCCAGATCAGTCACATGCGCCTTATTCTAGGGGTTGAGTAATGAAGTGAATTTAAGAGGTAGTAGGGTTTGGTGGGGGGGTCTTAAACCACACCTCTAATCTGGTGCTTTTGTTTTGGTAAGGAAAGGTGCAGCAGGAATGAAGGAGAGCAGGCAGGCAGGAAGAGAGGAGGAAGAAGCATTTATTTATTTCATGTAGTTGTTCACCTTGGTTGTTCCCTCCAGCTTCAGATATAAACCTGGATCCTGGGGATGTATGTGGACTGTGCTCGGCCAGAGGCAGTAGACCTAACTGCTACTCCACCAGAGCACAGTGCACCCGTCCTTCATCCTGCTGTTCAGTCAGATGAGGGGGTGACTGGCCACGGTCACAGAGCCAGGAACAGAGCTACATTGGGGCCTCGGCCTCTGGGCTTTCCGCAACAGCTCACAGCTCCATGCTCCACAACTTGCCAGGCTGCAGGAGGCCACATCAGCCGAGCTGACAGTGAGAAGGTTGTCACGGGCGGGAGAATGGCAGCGTCTTTGACCCTCAGCCATGACCCGCCCCATAGGCACAGACTCCCCTCCCAGTGCATTCAGCTCCCCTCGAGGGCTTGTGAAGAACGGGAGACTGCGAGGCCAGCATTGGCATGTGTGCATCAGCTCGACACTCACTTCTCAGGTTGGGTCACCAGAACCCAGCTCTGAGTTACTGACGTTCCTGCAGGTGGAGTCTTGAGGACTCTTGTCAGGCACAGCCCCTGAAAGAGAGTGGAGGTGCAGAACTGGGCAGAGGGAAGGGTTGAGCTGAGATGTGATTCTTTCAGGAGCTACTGATGCTGCAGAGCTGGGATGGCCTTTCTACGTGAACCCAATTGTCTTCCTTCATGGAGCGGTCACCGCCGAGGTGGCCCCAGAAGTGGGCAGGATCTGGGACAAGGTCGGTCAAGTGCAATGTCTCGAAAGGTCTCCACTGTGAGCCATCAGCGGTCTCCAACCCTGGCAGCTGCAAGAAAGGCACAAGCATGGGGGGCCTACAGGGGTCACACAGCAGCATTTTCCAGAGGAGGCCCTGCTGGGAGGAGAGGCGTCCAGTCAGTTAGAGGCAGAGCTGGGATGGAAATCAGGGAGCACCCGCGTGTTCCTTCCAACAAGCTCGTCCGCCTCCTTGGCATTTATAGGGTACAGCTACTGTCTGGAGCATGGTAAGGACTCACCTCCTTCCTTTAACAACCCTGTCTCACCAGTCAGGTCATAGAGGGAGGGTCTGCTGGACCGGCCAGCAGGGCAACTAGGCCTCAGACCCCTCCTCCAGCAGTCCCCCAGGAGGAGGGGTGGCTGTGCCCTCGGGGCTGATTGCTGCCGTCCTCTCAGTGGGTTAGCAGGGTTTTCATGAAAGCATTGTGGATAATGCTGATGGTATCAAGGAGCCTTTCCCTGCCTTGGGACAAAAGATATCAAGTGCACAAGAGAGCGGGGAGAGCACCCAAACAAGTGGTCATCGGTCAGGCTGCTATTTTTAACCCTCTGAGACAGTGGGAGATTGTGGCCACAGGTGGGGGGCCCCTCCGCCATCCCTCGCGGAGCACAGGAGCTGGAAGGGTGGGGAGAACAGGGTGTCCCACAGCAGACAGGTGACAAGTCCAAAGACACCCATTTAGTCCCCCATCCAGCCAAGGACCCTGACGTGCAGGTCAGGGCTCATCCCATCACACTCTGCTGCCGCCCAAAAGGGTCCACAGCCTGGATCGTCTTTCCCTTGAGGCAAGACCCAGAGTCTGCCCAGAATGACACCGTCCAGCATCGACATGGTCAGCAGGAAGTCAAGGAAAAGCCAAGAGCGGGGGCACCTCCACCCCACCACCATGTGTCCCAAAGAGCCTGGCCATCTCCAGTCTTGGAGTCTCTTGATACAGTTTTCACCCCCTCAAAGTGACGAAGGTAACGAGCCCCATTATGGGCTGAATTGTGTCCTTACTCATCTGTCGAAATCCTAATTCCCAAGGATACAGAATTGACTGTTTGTGGAGAGAGGGTCTTTAAAGAGTGATTTAGGCGCAGTCTACATACATCCAAGGTCCCAAGTTCGCATCCCAGGACTGGGAGAGCAACTGAGATGAACAACGGAATAAAATAAATAAAGATGCTTCTTCCTCCTCTCTCTTCCTGTCTTCCTGCCTACTCACCTTCATTCCTGCCTGCACCTTTCTTTAAAAATAAATAATAAAAATGAAGAGTGATTAACATGAGACCACTAGTGCGGGTCCTATGACTATGGCCTTATACCACAAGTCAGGCTGCAGACACCCAGAGACTAGACCAGGTGAAGATGCAGGGAAAGGCGGCCGTCGACAAGCCGTGGAGAGAGCCCTCGGGAGAAACCACCCACGAGACCTTGCTCTCAGCTCGTAGCCTCCAGAACATACCCGCTGCTGCTCAAGCCCCCCACGCTGTGGTCCTTTCTCACAGCAGCTGCCGAAACAGACTTCCAGCCCACCTATCCCCTCTGCTTTCCCATCTCTCCTCCCTCTCCCCCTCCCTTTTTCTTTCTCCATCTCTGAAGAGACACCCCCTCCCCAACTCTTGGTCATTCATTCCATACATGTTCTCCTAAATGTGACAAGGAACTAGTTCCTGGAGAGAAAGAAATGAATAAGAACTTTTATTCATTCAGCAAGTGTTTGAGGAGCACCTATTAAGTCAGACTCCGTTCTGGCCACCAGGTTAGGTGAGAACACGACAAGAGTCAGCGTGCATTCGAGGTGCGCAGTCGGTGGAAGAGACCAGCACACGAGCGTCTGTCCAGCTCATCTTGCACCGAGGCTGAGGTGTGAATCCTTCATGAAGCTTGCATGGGCAGCCAGGACACTCGGAGGAGGAAAATCAAACCTCCCCAAGAGGAGAGGTGCTGTGGCAGACAAAGAGGGTTCCCTCTCCCTCACGTTCCCCAGAAAGGGACCGTCACTAAGCAGGGCTGAGTGGCTATCTAGCCACCACATGGACACTGAAATTAAAGGATGCCTGCCCAGATGGATGTTAGGAAGGGCGGGGGCCCCTGGCAAGGGATGTGGCAGAAAGAAGAAAAAGGAGGCAGGCCCTGGTAGCTCAGAGGCTAAGTGGGTGGCTGTGGTGTAGACATGCAAATCTAGAGACCCAGGCTTGAGACCAAATGATAAACAAGTAGCTGGTACACCCTGGTGGAGTAGGGGTTTGGTCAGCTGCCTTTGGCCAAAACATAAGCCACATGCATCCCAGGGACCTGAGCTCGCATCCCAGGCTCAGGAGAACAGCCTGGATGAACAACCAAATAAAATAAATAAATGCTGCTTCCTCCTCTCTCTTCCTGCCTGTCTACGTGCCTTCATTCCTGCTGCACCTTCCATTTAAAAACGTTTCAATCAATTACAACTAAAAATGTTTCCTCCTCTCCCTTCTTGAAGGAAACTTGCCCCAGAAGTGTGTGCCCTCCCTCAGCTGACATCTGCTCTGATCTGAACATTAATTACACTATTCCGATGTTTTATTTTCCGTCCTGCTTAACAATTACAGTTAAGCCCAAAGTGCAAGCTAATGCCGAGTCGTTATAAAGTGAGATTTAATTATTTTCCAACTCGCAGGAATTAACAGCCTTCTGAGAAAACGCTGCTTTAACATGGCCATTTGGCAAAGCCGGCGTCTCCCTTCTCACTCCATCAAACCCTCAAAGGCTGTGTGCCCAGGGCGCCCTGGTGCCCTGGACCCATCAACAGGCACACCCGGCAGTTGAGGCCACACAGCCTGGCTGTTCCTCCCGGGCATGGAGTGCTCCCAACAGTTGGTATGTTCATTCACCACTGACTCATTCCACAGGAATTCATGGGATACCTACTAGGTGCCAGGTACCAGTTGTTCTAGGTCCTGGGAGACGAGACAAGCAAGACAGACCAGTGCCATCTCCGGCGCTGATCATGCTCCAGTGCAGGGAGACTCAACTAGTAAACACGTGAAAGAGGGCTTGTGAGAAGTGCCATGGGGAGAATTTAAATCAGGTGTTATGCTAAGACAGATGCTGGATGGTTACTTCCGATCAGATGATCCAAACCAGGTGACATTTAAATCCAAGTCTGAATGGAAAGAAAGAACAAGCTTGGGAAACAGCCGATGAGAAGGTCCTCAGGTGGGAAAGCTGGGCTGGCAGGGAAGGAAGGAGCGGGGAAAACAGGTTGGGTGGCCTGCGGGACAAACAGCAGATGAGCCTTATAGGCGAGGTCCCAGAAGGGGACTTCATCACAGGGCAAAGGGAAACCATTGAAAGTTTTGGAGAGGAGTGGGGACCATCACTGAATTTGTTCTTTTAAAATCTTCTGAATGGAGAAAGGGCCATGGGACATGGATGGGAGCTGGGAGAACAGGGAGGAGACCGCTGTCACCAGGATGAGGTTGGTCTCAACAGCTGTCTATGCTGTTCCACAAACCTACTCTTTTTCTCGTAGTGCCCTAAGTCCCCAATCGAATCTTATCGCATACTGAGCTCTGCAGCCTAGAAGGTACTCTCACTTGATATGGCTTGTTTTATTTCCATTCCCTACCCCTAGGCTCCAAGTCACATCTTTGGGCTTTACATGGCCTGCACCCTAGCCCCTGAGCCACAGGGGTCCCTAGCACTTGGTTTTGATACTCATAACAAACGCAAGAAACAGCGCTGTCATTCTGCCTTGCAGTGGAGGAGGCTGGAGCTCTTAGGGGTTGAGTGGCCCGCCCACGGTCACACAGCTGGCTGTGGCAGAGCCAGGGACACGAAGATTATCACGCTCTGATTAAAGAGATGGCTTTAAAAACCAAAACAAAGAACAGCTTTGAGAGAAAGACCCAAAATAAGTGTTTGGGGCAAAAGGCCAAAAATTCCACAGCCAAGCGACCTTCACACCCACAGCTTCCTGAGCAGCGCCCAGGGGGGCTGGACACTCTCTCCAGCTAGGTGCTTGGTGTTTGGACATAGCTGAGGCCAGTACAGATGGGCTTTCGAGCCCAGAGTCCTCAGACAGGACTCTGAGTCACCCACTTCCAGGCCAGGCCACCTTGACCCTGCAGGCTTCCGGCTACTCAAGCGCAAGTGGAATTGACCCAGCTTGTGGGGGGGGCTACAGGGCCTTTTTTATCAGCTTCGTGGGAGAGATCTTTATCCTTTGGGTGAGCTTGAATTGTCTGAAACCTCCCAGAGCTGCCAGGAGTTGGGGAAGATGGGGTGCAGACGGCGCGGGGGTCGGGGGGCCACTGTTCACAGCTCCTAGCCTGGCTGGGTACTCCCGCCTCTTCCCCCTGACCTCGGTCCAGGCAACACCCCCACCTAGTGGCTCCTCTCCCCTCTCTCCTGGATGGGTGACAGGGGTCCGGTAGGCAGGCAGCTTTGCCTGCAGACACCTGGGCATTCAGTGGACTCAGCAGGTCCTCTGGGGGCTGAGATTGCGCGCCCAAGGTGCTGCCAGGAGATGCTGGGACTGGCCGTACTCGGCCTGCTGTGAAAACAAGGAAAATGGCCTTCCCGAGCAGTGCCAGCCACGCAGACAGACAGAGGCTCATCCTCCATACTTTGGTTGGGGGCCCCACTCCACCAGGTGTTGAGGTCTGACTCAGAGGAGCAGCGCTGGGCTGGGTTGCAGCAGGAAACACTTTCTGGTATTAACAAGAAAAGCAATGCCCCCATGGAGCGAGTGTCTGCAACGCCAGACAGCGGGCCAGGCAGGGGCCGGGCACCGCATGGCCACAGGGAGCCGTGAAATCTGGTGTCTTCACTCTGGAGAGCAGTGACTATTTCCCCAAAGCCCAGCAGGGGGCAGGAGAGGGCCGGGCTGGCAGCCAGGCTCTGGATCCCGAATTCAAGACCAACGTCCTAACCCAACTTGGGTCCTCACTGTGTCGCATAACGTTAACCAAATGAGACCTCCTCTTGGTGGCTCAGTTTTTGCAAATAAACATTTTAAAGGAAGGAAGGAAGGGGTACAGAGAGCACAGGCTGAGATGGTCTCTGAGAAATGTTCCAGCAATAGGCTTTCAAGTCTGTCAAGAAACTGTGCAGAGCAGCTAACGAGACGGTCTGGCTTTGCTTCTGTCTTTCACGGGCTCTGTGATTTGGGGGTAAGTGACTTAACTTCTCTGAGCTGCTCAAGCACAAGTGGAATTGACCCAGCTTGGGGCGGGGGGCTACAGGGCCTTGTTTATCATCTTCGTGGGAGAGATCTTTATCCTTTGGGTGAGCTTGAATTGTCTGAAACCTCCCAGAGCTGCCAGGAGTTGGGGACGCGGGACGAAACCGGAGCCCCCAGAGAAAACCTCGCAGACATGGGGGGAACACGTGAACTCCACACAGGGACCTTGACCTTGGCAGGAATTGATTTTTTTTCTTGTCAACATTATTTTTTAGAAACTATGTTAAGCAAATAACATTCTTCAAGGCTCTACCGTATTGGGAAAGACTCTTTTCTCAGGAATCAGTAACAATGATGAAACACAATCCTGGAGCCACCTTAGCTGCTCCGCATCTGTAAAAGAAAGAAAAAGCAATAATAGTCCCTACTTCATAAGGGTCTAGGAAAGAATAACTGAATTGATATGTAAAACACTGGCCCTTTCTAAGCACCAGAAGAGTATTCGCTCTTATAATGTGAGTTGCTCCTAAGTCCTTATCAGTCCTTTGAAAACCTCATTAAGCCAGGCCGACTGAGAAGAATTCTAAAATGGTGAGGATTCTAAAGTATGTGACACTTTAAAAGCAAGGCAGCTTTAAAATGCTGGGCATATGCTCCAGCCGCCCACCGCCCTCCTCATTTTTTTCTGGCCCCAGAGCAGGTTTCCAGGGAAATTGTCTCAATAACTCTCCCCACACCCAATTTCCAAGGGGTCTCCTAAAGCCGAAGTTGGGCCAATCAAGAGCTCGCTCCACCCCTCACACCCCAGGCTCAATGACTGGTTCCTGAATGAGCACATGACCCAGGCCAGGTCATTCAAAGGAATCTCTGGGATCTTTTTCAGAGATACCCTTAGTTCTTGGAAACTGATTTGACACAAAGGTCTGACAAAACCGATTTACTCTAGGTTAATCGATAGAAACAAGAATTAAGTTTCCATGACATGTTTTTGGTCACACACAAAAAAAATCACCAAACCTCTAAATAAAGACCCAAAACGCTCCTAATATCAAACATGAAGTTCTATTCATTCATTCATATATTCATTTTCCTGCCCATTTATTGTAATCGGGGTTTCCAGTGACCAGAACCTGTTCTAGTCCCTCAGGGCACAAGGCAGGGATGCACCAGGACAGGGTACTTCCACTGCAGGACAGACAGACAGACACACACACACACACACACACACTCACACACACAGAATGAGACAATTACAACACACCAGTGACCCTCACATGCCCATCACTGGGACGCGGGACAAATCCGGAGCCCCCAGAGAAAACCTCACAGACATGGGGGGAACACGTGAACTCCACACAGGGACCTTGACCTTGGCAGGAATTGATTTTTCTCGTCAACATTATTTTTTAGAAACTATGTTAAGCAAATAACATTCTTCAAGGCTCTACCGTATTAGGAAAGACTCTTTTCTCAGGAATCAGTAACAATGATGAAACACAATCCTGGAGTCACCTTAGCTGCTCCAGAGAGAAACTTCCAGAGAGCGGGGCCAATGCAGAAGAAATTGCAGTCAGATGGGAGATTTCTGAGGGACTGGACACAGGCTCTCCTGGCTGCAGACACCCAAATTTAGGAGTTATATATGCTGCAATTTTTTTTAATTTCTTGAACTGGATTGAGTTTTGCCTGTCCTGTCTTCTGTCCTGTGATGTGTGATCCAAAGTCTCTTTCTTTCTGGAGAAGGGACTTCCTATTGCTACAATGTATGATGGGTGGGAATGTACCCATTCTACAGATACGGAAAGTGAAGGCAGTCGCCCATTGAGGTCACATAGTGGCTGAACTTAATTAAACCTGGTCTAGGTAGCTCTATGGGTCATACTTTTACATGAATTCACATTGTCTTCTCCGGACCCATCTACTCTCTTCTCCTAGATGGAATTCATCACTCACTTGCAAACAACAGTGTTGACTGTCAATTCTCAAAGGATAATTCCTGCAGCTGCAGCAGCAGTATTACCTAAGAATTTGTTAGAAATGCCAATTCAAGGCCCCAACCCTGACCTACTGGATCAGAAATCCTGGGGGTGAGCAAATGGATCTGGGTTTCTTTTGGTGGCGGGGGTGGGGGCATGATTTGGTCTTGGTTTTGAGTTTAGGTATTTTTAAGGTGCAGCAGAATGAAGGCAAGTGGAAGGCAGGCAGGAAGAGGGAGAAGGAAGAAGCATTTACTTATTATGTAGTTGTTCATCTTGGTCAGGAACCCAGGTCCTTGCAATGTATGGGGACTATGCCAGTCAGAGGCCGTGGACGTGACCACTAAACCACTAGGGCGCAACCATGAACAGCCCCTCCAGGAGATTCTAATGCCCACTGAAGCATGAACACGTCTGCCACAAGTGAACAAATCTTTCATTTCAGTCTAACGAGATATTTGTTGAGTATGGCGTGCCAGGGTTGGGAGTTCAGCCAGAGCCAGAGCAGACCCTTGGCCCCAAGGAGTGCCCAGCCTGGAGGTGGCAGTTGAATGTGCTTCTCAAACCAGACCAGATTCTCGCAGTTGGGGGCATTTGCAATGAACGCCCCCATTCTGTGGGTCACTTTCATACGCCAGGCTTTCCTGCACGCACCCCCTGCCGGCCTCCATCCTCTCCACCTGGAAAGCTCCTCCTCCTGCTTCAGTATCACCTGCCTGAGACCTCGCAGCAGAACGGACCATACTTCTTGTAGGAGGGGTCCCCTAGCAGGGCCACCAGTCAGCACAGGGCTCAGACCATCGCGTGGAAACTGTTGAACGTTGGGGTCCCAGTTGGACAGCTGACTTTCCCGTCCAGCTGGACGGAATCTGACAACAGGTACTATGTTCTGTTCATCGTCTATCCCAGAGCCCAGCACAGGGCCTGGCACACAGAAGCTATTACGTGTTTGATGAAGAGGTTAATACGGAAACTGCAAGCAGCCTCGAAGGACCAAAAAGACGCAAAAGCGCGACCGGCGAGGGCGCGGGGTCTGCACTTGGCAGCTTCAAGCGTGACCCCAGTTCCCGCATCCCCTGGGAGCTCGCAGGCTGCACCCTCCCAGGGCCGCCGGACCCACAGAACAGTCCGCTTGACAAGCTGTCCAGAGGCGTCGCCAGTGTTCCAGTCCGGGAGCTCCGTGAGGGATGATGTCACTCCCTCTGCGTTCACGCTTCAAGGACTTGTCCATGGGTTGCTTTTATGCTTCTAGAACATAGGTTCGGGGACACCTCGCTTAATTGCACTCTGCTGTACTGAGCGGCACAGATGTCGCTGCTTTATGAATTGCAAGTTTGTGGCAACAGTGTCTACAGCGACACTTTCCTAACAATGTGTTCACTTCATCTCCTTCACATGTAATGAAGGTATGTACATTGATTTTTCAGTCATATGCAGCTTAGTAGACTACAACATAGTGTAAACATAACATTTATAGGCACCAGGAAAGCAGAAAATCCATGTGTCTCCCTTTATGACAATATTCGCTTTATTGCCGTGGTCTGGAATCGATCCCACAGCGTCTCCGAGGTGGGTCTGTACAGACCGTGTCAGCTGGGACCACTCTCTTCTCTCCCTGAGAAAACTCCCCCAATGGACACGTCTGGAAAATGCAGGAGGTCTCCGGGACCGCCAGCCTCTGCTGTCCCCCACCTGAGACAGATCCAGCGGGCAGAGTGGTACGAAGGGCACTGAGACGCAGCCTCCTCTCTGGGACAACTCTTCCAGGGCAAAGGCTTCTGAGAAAGACACACACAGCTTCGTACTGGTGGAAAAACCTCCACTCGGCTAAGAGCGCAATCAATAACAGCAAGGGGAGATCGATGGCACCGGGAAATCTCTCTCTGTATTTATGGCACAGGGACCCAGGGCAGCTGAGCCTTCGACTGACGGAAAACAGAGTCTGCAGATTTTCCAGAGACCCTGATTCCAGTCCCAAGAATGATGGGGTGTCCTTTGTCTCTGCTTGATAACACCCCAGAGTTAGAGCTGTTTAGAAACGAATTGGTTCATTTTTCTCCCTCCTCCTTGCTCACAGTGACAGGTCACCCTGGCCTAGGAACTATTAAAGGGACAGAGAGGACACTCTGACCGTTCCATCTGGCGCGCCTGCTTCATTAGCCGCCCTCTGTCAACAGCAGGTCCAGAAGTTTTAACTCCCCATCACAGGCACAACATACTGAGGGGAGGAGAACTTGAAAAATTGAGACAGAAGCTATTTTCTTTTATTCTATGTTTTTTTTTTTTTCCCGTAGAAGGAGGCCATAGCAATTTTTTCTGAAAATTTCCCTGTTTTTATCCGCCTTTCAGAGTCTTACTAATCCCATGAGCAGACACAGTGAAAATGCAGGGCATATTTTTCCCACAATGAGCAAAGTCATCCCCGAAAGTTAAACTGGCTTCAAGTGTAGGATTTAGACAAGGCACTTAGTTCCTCCGGGCCTCAGTTTCCCCACTGAGGAGGAGGATAATCCCAACTACTACGACCGCCTCGAGGAAAGTGCCTCACACACTGCCCGGGGTGTGGAAGGGGCTCGTAGTCACACCTCTCCATCTGCGAAGCGGTGTTGCAAGGACACAGGACATGGACTGCATTTACCAAGCTCCTCACGAGCGCTCCAGGAAACTGGCGAACAATCCCAGGCCCGTGGTGGTGGTTCGGGCTTTGGTCCTGCCACTGATCACTGGGGAGGGAGTCTGCTGTGGTGAGGCAGGGCCTCTGGACCTCAAATAATGGGCTGGGCGGTCAGAAGCAGACTCAGCCCCTGAAGGCAGCTGCAGCACATTTAGAAAATCAGGCACAAGTCAAGGTCAGGGCAATCTTGGCAGAGGTGGCGCGTGGGGAGCAGGTGCTTGCATTTGGCCAACACGAGCACACCCGGACAACTGCCCCCACCCTAGGGCTCCAGACACTGGGCTTCCAACAGCAAGTCTGGTGTCCGCCTCCCTTGCTGGGGGGCCTATGAACCACTTCCCCATAATCCTGCCAGGTCTGGTCACCGAGCTGCTGTTCCGCAGCACTCGGATCTGAGCCCAAGTCAATCAGACTCCACAGCCGGTGATGGTGATGCTGGGCGCACACTCCCGCACAGAGCGGATGAGCACGAAGTGACCGAGTGGGCCCGGGCACCCAGGTCCTGAGGGGAAGTCAGTCCAGAAGGAATTGCAGGAGACCCTTGATGACAGCACACAGAAAACTTACTAGGAGAAGCACAGAGACAGACCGAATCTCTCTGTGGGCAGTCGAGCGACAGAAAAGGTGTACGCTCGGGCAATGTCTCATATACCCAAGGAATGGAACTTTTCTCTTGCCACGGGTGACTAGGGAGTGGCTAGGGACTGCCTGGGGCTTGGGTGGTACTAGCCACCCGTAGTGCTGGCTATGTTTAGCATGCCTGTTAACTAGCCTCATCGGAAGGAACCCCTGGAATCTTTAGGTCCCCTCAGTTTATAAGGGAAGACGCTGAGATCCTGGCAGGAGAAGCGTCTGGCTTTGGTAGAGTGGTGACCACAGCAGGCCATCCTGTTAAGAACAAATTCTAAAGGGCATGTGTGTATGACCGTCCCTTAAACCTACCGCCTCTTCAGGAGAGGCTGTCTCAGACTGACTGATGCCATAAAATACCACAGAGTGGTGGCTCTGTCAGGACAGGCAGTAAGGCAGACCTGAGCTGCGGCGACAAAGGACATGTATGAGTAGCTGACAAAATGGCAGTGGCCACACGGACACGGAAGAACTATGCAGACAAGAGACAGAAAGAAGCTACAGGGACCAAGAAGGTGGAAGGGGAACTTTGAGGAAGGGGGACATTGAGGAGGGGGGACTTTGAGGAGGGGGACTTTGAGGAAGGGGGACTTGGAAACTATTGGCAGTTATTATGCAATCGATCTGAGAGGAGCGGTCTTGAAACAGTCCTGCTGGGGGGCCCCTGAGATAGGAAGTGGGGAGAGAACCTGCCCCTGAGCATGGCCGACAGGCTTCAAACTCACCTCTTGGAGCAACTGAGGCTTTCAGGCCTCCTCCAAATGCGCTTTCCTGCTGTGCATTGAATTCTTGCTGGGCACGACTTCTCCGGTCTGACACTCTGAATTCTTTCTCACGCTGAAGACACACACTGAGGTTCATGCCTTCACACCACTAACAGCCGCTAAAAGAAATGCATCCTCTCTAGAGGCTGGGAGATCCAAGATCAAACTTCCGGCAGAGCCTTGCTTCCTGCCCTCTTAAGTAGCCCCACCTGGCAGAAGAGGCGAGGCCTACTAAGGAGGCTCCTTAGCAAGGGCACTAATCCCCTCGTGAGGACTCCACCTGTGACTGAATCGCCTCCCAGGACCCCCATGTCTTAATGCCAGCACCTGGGAGATCAGCTTTCAACATATGGGACTGATCTCTAGCAGAGGAAGGATGACAGACAGAACAGGGGAAGGGCCGAGAGGGGAGGCGAGGAGTATGAGAAGAGACAGGTAAGAGAAGAGACAGGTGGGCGAAGAACTGAGTCGGGCAGTGAAGCCCCTAGTGGAGCCCCGTGTCCGCCCCGTTTCAGAGCAGAGCGCAGTTACCTGCCTGACCCCGCCCAGGTGAGTGCCAATCAAACAAGTCTCACCAGGGAGGCTGTGGGCCCGGCCTGGTGGCCTACTGTATGTGACAGAGCCCGTGCACATCCAAGGTCCCCATCCAAGGCCCGGGCCGGGGGAACGCAAGACACAGCTGAATCAAGGAGGGCTGCCCCTCCAGCTCCTCTGCCGCGCCCTCCCTCTAGAGAACATTCTGGAAGCCACCCGCACACAGCTGGCTTCGCATTTCCATTCTACAGTGTCACGGCCCTTCGGCTACGCACAGCAAACGGTCTCCTGCTGACGCCGATGTGGGCGCCGCGTGGAGCAGCGCGAGGGAAAACGGCGCCACCTCCCTCATCTGAAGCCTGGATGGGGGAACCTGAAGCTTTACGGCTGAAAGTATGGAAAACAGCACAGTCCCCTTCCAGCAGCGGCCTTCATACCAAATGGGGTACTGGAAACTAAGAAAGCCAGAATAACTGCTCAAACACAGTCCTCCCCACTCTCCATCCTTCCGAGAAACTAAGGAGGCACTGAACCCTGTGTCTTCTCTGTTCCTTCCTATGTAAACATAGTCATGATGAAATTTAATTTATAAATTAGGCACAGTAAGATATTAATAATAACTAGTGGTAAAATCAAGCCATTATAACAATATGCTGTAATAAAAGTTATATGAATGTGAAAAAATAGCTACCTTTTAACCAGAGAGCCCCTCAGCGACCTTAGTCACTGCTGCTGACTATACCGAGGAGGGGGCGCGGGGCCCGCAGCCCCGGCAGCAGGGACACCCCTCTTGAGTGGCTCCGAGAAGCATCCATGTCCCCGATGGAGACCCATCCTCAACCTTCCGTGTGCGGCTTTCTACCCACAGGGGGAGAGTCTGTCCCCATCTCCGTCCTTCTAATAAACTTGCCATGTGCTGCCGTCAAGCATCTCCTTCAATCCCTTCCTGGGTGGACTCGGGGCTTCAGGACACACATGGGCGCCCAGAGCCCTCCCACTTCAGAACCAGCTCTGTCCGTCAGTCCTCACCTGGTGAAATCTGGTTTCATCTCAAGTCTCTGTGAGACCCTGAGTGACTCCCAGGCCCTCGCTGAGCCCTTCTTTTCCCCCATTGAAAGGATGAGCCCTGGAAACTGTCTAGGATCTGTTTCCCTCCAAAGAGCTGTCATTGTGTTAGAAGGATTCCTACAGCCCAGAGCTTCCAAGGAGGCAGGAGAAGGAGGAAAAGAGTCCCTCTTCTCTGATCTGCTGGTAAAGGATCATTAAGCACTCAACACACACAAAGCCACCAAAATGCTTTATAATTGCCAGGGATTATTTGTGAGGAATGGCAGAGAGAAAAGAAATGGGGGGAAATGAACGATTTCAAGCCTGCAAAGTAGTTTTGCTCTCAGAAGACCTGAAAAAGAGGCTTAAAGTTCAACTCCCTTTGAAGATGAGAATGAAAGATTCAGAAGCCTGGGGCAGGTGCGGGGGTAGCTAGCACCACTGAGAAGCAGGGTCCATGTAATGCCCTAAGGAAACGGGCCAGTCCTACCCGCTATTTGAAAAGAAACTTTTCAGCTGCAAAATGAGAGCAAATGTGTAACAGACAAATTATGAAACAGGGATTCGTATCATCACATACACAGAGACCAAACAAATAGCTAAGAAGAACAGATTAACCCCTCCTGGAGAAATGAGTTAAAAACAGGCAGTTCATAAAAGAGAAAAAAAAATCAATGGCTAAAAAACAGAAAAAATGCAAACCCTCGCGAACATAAACCAGTACATTACAATAACAGTGACACAAAATTTTCACCCAGGAAATAAAGCAAAATTACATTCTTTTAAGATATTTTCATTAGAACATGTCAAAATTGAGATGATATACCCCTGAGAGGAGTGTGAATTTGTCCAGCCTTCTTTGAGATACACAGCCATGTCCATTAAAGGTCCACATTCTTACAGCTCCCTGGTGGAGTAGCAGTGGGCACAGTCCACACACATCCCAAGGACCTGCTGGGTTCACATCCCGGTGGGGGCGGCGGGGGGGGCCAACAGCCAAGATGATGAACAACTAAATGAAAGAAATGAAAACTGCTTCTTTCTCCCCTCCCTGCCTGTGTTCATGCTTGCCTTCATTCCTGCCCATACCTTTCCTTTAAAAAAAAATTCACATTCTTCAGCCCTATACTTCTAGCCCTAGAAGTTTTACCCAAGTGTTACAAAGTAGCCAATGAGATCAGCGAGACATACCAGAGTTAAAGAGAATTTAAGAGGAGTTTATTAGCCGCGGCTCTAAGTGGGAAAGCATCCACCCAAATCACACAGCCCCCGACCCAAATAACACAGGGTATTTATAGCTTAGTTTTGTTTTGTTTTTTATTTCCTCCAGGTGTGCATAGAAGTAGCGGTCACACCCTACATGTCTTAAACTATCTTGTTTGACATTTAACGTCTTCCCAGGTCTCAGCAGATTCACAGACACCCCTCCTGCCAAGGTCTTACTGGGCGGGTCCAAGGGTTCTGTTTCACGGCCAGAGGATTATCTAGAAAGTGGGGACCCCAGGGCTCTGTGGTTCACAGGGTAACCCAGCAAAAATGAGGTTTCCCTAGTTCCTTGCTTCACAAGGAAGTGACTAAGGATATGAACGCTGTTCACAGACAGGGAGACGCATCCCAGGATTTGTCGTAACAGATCCTTTACAAACTACCCAGAGATTGAACCACAAAGAAACGGTTAAGTACATTCATGTAAGGTAAGTATGAAATGGTTAAGATCATTCGTATAATGTGCATATAATGGGACACTCATATCATGTAAAACAAGCATGAATTAGAAGTCATGTTTTAAAACATTTAACAACCTGAAAAATTGCTCAGAATACAATGTTGAATGAAAGTACGAGACATAAAACTGAATATGTAGTAAGGCCCATAATGACCCAAATATGGAATTTTGGAGTACATAAACACTGAAAAGACATAGGAGATGTGTCAGAATGCTACCTCTGAGAGTTACCATCAAGAAAATAAGTTTAAGATAAAAGAGGCCTTTGGGTAAAACTCGGGATCTTACAGGAATGAGTAGGCTGAGATCAGCCATCCTTTTAAATTACAGAAATCTTGAATTCCACTCTCTCCAAGTAAAACAGTGCAACTTTTTAATAGCTACTTGTGGGGTTCAGGTCGCTCAAAGAACCCACGACAGAGTCAGGCGAGTGAGCAAGCAGAGATTTAATTAGAGGATTAAGGGATGGAGCTGACCAAGGGAGGTCCAGACCCTGTGGGTTCAGGGTCGCTCCACATATCAGACAGGCGCATGGAGTAAGCAAGTTGGGGGTCCATTAGTGGGGAGCAGAGAGAGAGGATGGAACCAGCCAAGGGAGGCTGACTCCACTTGCCTCGCCGCCAGTGGCCTGAGTTTTTAAGGGCAAATCCCACATGGTGAGGAAGGAGAGTGGAGAGAGGAGTCTGCAGACCAGGTTTCAGTTCCTGATGGGGCAAGATGACATTGTCCTTTGAAGTTATGGGTGGTCTTCTTCAACTGGTGTCACTCCTTTGTTTCTAGTGGAGGGTCCATCCTGGTCACGTACTACACATCTCACATGTCAAACTCGTCCATCGGCTTTCCTCATGGATCCGGATGCAACCACGACTGGGTGCTGACGCCAGAGGCAATCACTGTCCTGATGACTGAACTTTAATCCCTGGTCTAAGGCTCGCTCTTACGGGGGCACTGAGACTACTCATGGCACAAACGCAGAGCACTTTAATGTCCAACATTACAATAGGCTTTGTGGGTATAGAGAAAATGAAGTTAGAGATCCCTGAACCCAAAGTCCCTGTTTGTGGTTCAATGGGGAGGGGGGATAGACACTAATAATTACAGTAAAATACCAGCGGTCCGATAGAAACGCGAGGAAGAAGTGACAAAGTCCCAGCACCCAGGGAGAGCTAGGACATTTCTTTGGAGACAAGGGGAGAGGGAATATTGGAATAAGTCTTGAAAGATGCATGAAAGTTTGCCAGATAAAGAGAGAGCAGGAAACTCCAGGTAGAGGGAACCACTCGTGTACAGGAGGCAGAATGATGCCCCGTCCCCGGGATCTCAGATCCTCAACCCCGGACCCTGGGAGCAGGGTGTCTTACACGGTAAAAGGAACTTTGCAAAGGGGATCAGGTGTGAAGACGCTGAGATGGAGAAATGCGCCCAGGTGATCCAACCAGGCTCAGTCTAATCACAGGGTCTTTAAAATCGGGGAATCTTCTGGCTGCAGCTAGGGAGGGGGTGTGACTACTGAAGGGCCCGAGAATAGCCACACTGCTGACTTGGAAGATGGAGCAAGGGAATCCGGGAATCTCCACCTTCAGAGGCAAAGGTCAGGACACCCTCCCCTACAGCCTCCAGAAGGGGAAGCGGTCCTGCCCACACTTTGATGTTAGCTCCTTAAGACAGGTTCCCCTGCCCCCCACCCCCATGAACCTGCAGAAAGGTACCCAAATCAATTTGTGTTGTTTCAAGTCACCAAGTTTGTGGTAAATTGTTACAGTTGCCACAGAGAATGAGGGCACCATGCAACAACCTGGAGACTGGAGACTGAAATGCATGTGGAAGGAGCCACAGTGAGATCAATGGCACATTATGTAATACTTATTGATCACCGGCCAAATATCAGTTCCTCTCTTCTGTTCGAGACCAGCCCAGTCAACGCAGGCCCACTCTGAGCTCACAGAGCAGTGATTTAAAAGTGACAGGGGGCTCAGGGAGGTTCACGGGAGGCAAGACCAGCGTGCCTCAGGGACTGGGTGGTCTGCCATTGAGAATGGGGCCACTGGTTTGGATCTGGACGAGCAAGCAACCACTGACCTGGGAGAAGACTCTCCGGGTTGAGGAACAGCATGATCAAAAACCCTGCAAATAACCTTCATATATTTGGAAAAAGCCAGGGAATCCAGGGCCTGGGCAGAGCTCTGTACTGGGAGCTCACACTCTGCAGGGATGGCCACCTCTGAAGGGTCTCGAATGTTGAATGAAGGAGTGCAAACTCCACCGTGTAGCGAACAAGATGGTGCATCTAATTCCTGGCAAGGAAAAGCGTGTTTCTCTTCTGAGTCCTTTTGCACTGGTACTTCCTAGGGTAAGAGGGTTTCCAGGGCTGGGGAGTTAGGAGTCATTCAGTTCATGCAGAGCCAGGAGGGAAGCCTGGGAGGTCCCGGGCTCCAGGCCGGCTCAGTAAAGAGGAGGAAGCATATCTCCATGCCTCCCAGGTACTATGTCTTCCCTGTCCCTCTCAAGGCCACCACTGTGCAATCCAGCCTCCCCTGACAGGGGAAGAAGGGGAGATGCCTGAAGCACATATGAAGGGGTCCTCTGTCCTCTTGATCAAGTCTGAGCTCCCATGAGCCCCTCAAAGTCGTTGTGAGGAGAAAATGAAGTGACCAGGTAATTGATACAGCACTGCATTGGCAGCTAACACAGAGCGATTACTGAGATTAACAATTCTGGGAGTCTGAGATTAGCCCAGGCTTGGGGCTGAACCCAAGTGAAGCCATGCATCAGGGTCCCACAGCTGTGATTCAAATGCAGACCTGCTCCACGCCAAAACCTCTGGCCCTAGCCCTCCACGTCACTGCCTCTCAGCATCTGTCCTGAGAAAGGCCACCCAGTCCTGAACCTGGGGCCTGAGACCATCATGCTCCTCAGGAGGATCTAAAAGCAGATGGCTGGGCCAAGGGCTAAGACCCGTAATACAACCAGACCAGCTCCTGAGATCAGGATGGGAGTAAAGAGTTCGGTCCCCGCGACCCAGGTAGAATCAGGGCTCCCGCCATCTCTGCAGCTCTGCAGCTCTGCCTCTGCATTTCCACACTCAGGGTGCATGCCGCCCCCGCCACCATCATAAACCCCAAAGAGCAGAGGCTGTGCCTGTGGACCTGGATTTCCTCGGGCCAGGCAGACGGTGCACTTCACGCATAAGAGAGCTGGAGAATGCTTCCAGAACACAGGAGGGGCCGTGCTCTGGGGGCTCCGGGGTTAAGCCACTGCCTGGTGCACGGTCCATTTACAGCTCAAGGACCGGGGTCCCTGGTTGGGAGGAACAACTAAATTAGCAACTAAATAAATTAAATGCTTCTTCCTCCGCTCTCCTCCTTCCTGCCTGCAGCCTGCCTGCCTGCCTCTTAAAAAACAATGAGTGAGTGATGAATGACAAAGGAGTAAACCAACAGAACTTAGGTAAAAGGTAGAAACGTAGTCTCAGAGAGGACACGGAAAATCATTGAGACAAGAATGGAACGAAGACGCGCTTTCAGCATGACAGACTCGTGCTGCCTAACGCTCTCCCATCCGAAAAGAGGACTGGTGCAGAAGAAGGCCTGAATCTTCAGGTCAGGCTGCTGCAGCTAAAGGGGGGCAGGCAAGTCATGACCCCAAAGTCCCCTTCCCATCAGACACCGGGCTCTGGATTTCTCCAGAGCACAGGCAGAAATAGCTTTGGCCTCCACCTGGGTACCCTGCAGAACATCCCTGAGCTCTTTGGCGAAAGGTGACTCCTTTTTCCTTCCTTTTGGTCCCGTGAGGCTAATAATAAAATACTCTCTGCTTCCCAGTCTATAGGAGAAAATGCCTTCTAAACCCATTAAGTTGCTAATGCGTGCACTCGTGGACCAGAAAGAAAGGTGCAGGATTGATAGATGTACTTGTCATATTTATGGTTTGTAGCCATGTGATGAATGAGCTTTGTGGTTTATAATGCAATGCTCATTTCACTCTCCTCTTTAAGCTCTGGGTGATTTATAGGACCTGGCATCGCTGTTGCATTTCAATGCGATGACAGTGATAACATTTTATCACCCTGGATTATCAATTAGTCTCCTTTGAGAAAAGGATGTTCCAGACTCAGTTTGGGAATAGAACGAGGAGAGGGGATGCCCCGGGAGCATCTGTGTCTGACCACCCAGGCATCCGGGCCTTTCCTCTCCGTTCTGATTCATCTCTAAGTGAGAAGCTGCAGGTGTGCGGGACGGGACAGGCACTGGGACCCCCCTGCCCCAGAAGCCCCTTATCCCTTCCTGGGTCATGCCTGCCCCTCCCTGCCCCTGGGAACCCACTGCCGTGTGGACACAGCCTCCAGAGGGATTGTTACGAGCTGAGTTGTGTTCCCGCCATCACCAATTCCTATGTTGGATTCTAACAGCCAATATCTCAGAATGTGACTATTTATTTGGAGACAGGGTCTTAAAGGGATAATCATTCAAAATGAGATAATTCATGTGGGTCTTGATCCCACATGATTAGTGTTGTTATAAGAGAGTAGGGGAGGGGCCTGGTACAGCAGTGGTTAGATCCACTGCCTTGGGTGGAAGCGCAGTGCACATCCATGCCAAGGACCCAGGTTCACAACCCAGGGCCGGGGAGAACAAACAAGATGTACAGCTAAATTAAATAAATAATGTACTTCTTTCTCCTCTCTCCTCCTGCCTGCCTGCCTATTCATCCTCATTCCTGCCTGCACCTTTCCTTCAGAAAAATGATGAAGAGATTAGGATGCAGACATGAAGAGAGGAACAGCCACATGAAGGCAGAGGGAGAAGACGGCCATGGACAAGCTCAGGAGCGAGCCCTCAGGGAAACCACCTGATCTCAGGCGGCGACCACAGAACCGTGAGAAGAAACACTTCCTCTGTCGAAGACACCCCGGCTGCAGTCCTGCCAAACTAATGCAGGGGCCCCTTCACATTCACAGCCCCTACAAAACCCTCCCCGGCTTCACTGCTTTCTCGTGTGACCTCGGCCATGCCCTTAGCCTATCTGAGCCTCCGATTCCTCATCTACGAAAATGGAAATGACAGTAATGACATTGCAGCGTGGGTGAAAGTAGTAAATTGCTTAACACTGTCTCTGAGACACTCTGGTGCGGCCACAAAACAAACTACGTGTCACGGCCTTCTCCCCACGAAATCAACACCGCGGGGAAATTAGAACAACGTACTGTAATAAACAAAACGATGTGTGGTGCGCCCTGGTGACCTAGTGGGTGAGGCCCTGGACTCAGGCCACATACATCCCAAGGACCCAGGGCTGGGGTGGGATGACCAAGTTGAACAACTAAATAAAATAAAATGTTTCTTCTCTCTCTTTCTGCCTGTCTGCTCACTGCATTCTTGCCTGTACTTTTCCTTAAAAAAAAAAAAAAAAAAAAAATTATGTGAATATTTTGGCTCTGTCTCAAAATACCTTACTACACATAGTACTTGTGAGCCTCTGCTGACCACGGGCAGCTGAAAGCAAGGGCGGAGACGGCTGCTGCATTTGCTGATGGACCCGGAGCAGAGCGAGAGAGCGAGGAGGAGGAATTAGGGTGAGTTCGGCTGACTTGATAAGTGGATGAAACCATTCGCCGGGATGAGGACAGGGAAAAAGCAGGTTGGCAGGGGGCAGATGAGAGGAAGTGGAATCAGGCACGATGTTTTGAATCTGGGCGTTTGAAGTGTTTATAAAATAGACAAGTAGAAATAGGCAGCAGTCAAGGAGATACTTGGATATCCACATTCAACATCCAAAAAGACAGGGGCCGAAGGTAAAAATTAGATAGGCATCAAGGAGAGACATGGCCCAGGGCCAGATCAGCCTTTAGAAAATGAAGCGAGGGAGACACCCCCTGGTGGAGCAGCAGTTGGGTCAATCACTCCGAAGGATGCAGACCGGTGGTTCAAGTCCCAGGTCTGGGGTGGGGGCATGGGGGCGGTGGGGAGAGGCAACCAGTGTGAACAGCTAATAAAAATGTTTCTTCCTCCTTGCTCTTCCCATCTGCCTGTCTGCTCGCCTTCACTGCTGCCTGCACCTGTCCTTTAAAGAAAAGATGACGTGAGGAGAATCAGACAAGGAGAGTGAGCGAGCTGGGCGCTGGAGAGAAGATCAGGGAGGGCGGTTTCATGAAGCTGAGAAAGAAGCACTGATCCGCAGTGTGGAAGGTCCCTGAGAGGTCAGTGCAGACAAGACTATGACTATGCACTAGACGCGCCACCTGGGGAGCAAGTTTGCAGGACAGGTGGGCGTCACTGCTGACTGGAGTTGAGGGATGGAGGGCAGAGGAACTCAGACGGGCAGAGAATAAACTCCTTAAGACTTTCGCTGCTTAGAGGAGGGAAGGGAAGGGAAGGGAAGGGGGCCAGCAGGAGAGGAATTTGGAGTCAAAGAAGGGTTCTGTGGAAGATGGAAAAGGTCACGGCATGTGTGTTTGCTGATGGGAAGGACCCAGAGAGTAGAAGGAAGAACTGAAGCAGCAGGAGAGAAGGGAGCGGCTGCCAGTCCCGTCAGCTTCGAGAAGATGGACGGAATCCAGTGCCCGCGGCATGGGAGGGGGCGGTGGGCGGACCTTGGCTTGGACAGCTTATCCCGGCGCCTGGGAGGAACCAGACGTGAGCAGAGACAAGCCACCCCCACCCCCCCCACCCCGCGCCGCACACGGCAGACGCGCAGGTACCGCCCACCCGATCCCCCAGCATCTCCTGCTTCTCATCTGTGTTCTTCGTCCAGACCCTCTGCCTGCTGGGACTGTGCTCTCTGCTCATTCCCAACGGCCCGTGCTGGCCTGTGGTGGCCTGTGGTGGCCCCTGTGGGAGACGCCAGGGCTGCCCTTCCCCACAGGCCCTCAACCAGCCTGTGGAAGGCTGGCCTCCATCCTCAGCACACCCACCCCTGAAACTCCCAGCACGCGGCGCCCTCGACAGGCACTGTGAGCAGAAGTGGCCGTGCCCTTGGCCGCCACCAGGAGCTGTGCGGTCAGGGGCCTCTTGTCAACTGTTAACTAAGCGTCTGAATGGAAAATGAAAATACAGCTGAGTCTTGGTTCTCTGCTCCCTCTCCAAGCCGGAGCAAACCCTTTCACCACCGACTGTGTCTCCCAGAAATGAAAGGAAGAAGACCAAGCCTGGGAGCCTGCCAGAGCCAGGCCGCCTTGACGGAAAGGGGAATTGCAGAGCGCTGAACTCAGAGACGCACCAGAGGCGGAGACGCAGACAGCGAGCTCCACCACCATCTCCAGGCCGGGTGTCCATCCAGCACCGCCAGGCACGTGGTGCTGCCCCGCAGCTGACGGCCAGCAGAGTGGCTGGGCAGAGTAGGGGACACCCTGGTTGATTACAAATGGTGGGGCTCGCTTCCTGACCTTCTTAAGAGGGAGATGCTGCCAGCAGGCTGGGGAGCCCCCCACCGCATCGATTCCCACCCTGCACCCTGCCAGCCTCCCAGCCCTCCAGGCCTGTCCCGCTCCTGCCACTGTCCAGCGGACCGCCACCCCTCTAGGAAGCCAACAGTTAGCAAGGGTAGCAGGAGAGCAGGGTTAGCTGGTAGTAAATATTTCAAAAAAGCAGGAAATAGTGCAAATTCTGACCTTTTTTATTTTAAAGGAAAGATGCAGACAGGAGTGAAGGTGAGCAGAGGCAGGCAAGCAGGCAAAGAATGAGAGGAGAAGGAAATACTCTATTTTCTTATTTAGCTTTTCATCTTGGCTGTTCCCCCTGGTCCCGGGAGACAAACCCAGGATGTGCCTAGGGAAGGTGGCTGACTAAACTGCTGCTCCACCTGGACATGCCATCAGGTCTTTTTTACTGTGTCTCTCCTACATTTAAAAGTCCCAGCCCACGTGCCTGCAGGATTCGGCATCATCAGCTTCGCATTGAGGTCTTCATGGTCAGGTTTCAAATGACTGTTCTGGCCTTATCTCACGCAGCTGTGTGTGTGTCCACGCTAGGGACGCTGTGGGAGTGAGCGACACTGAGGAGAGCACAGAATGCTCTAACCTTGGGCCTTCTTGCTTAGGTAGGAGTCAAAAAACACTGCTTCAGGTAGTGATATGACATTAGGCAAAGAGGCTATTCCCTGGTGGAGGAGTGGTTGTGTCTGCCACCTCTGGTTGAGTGCAGTCCACATACACTCCTAGGTCCCATGTTCACATCCCAGGTCCAGGGTGGAACAAACAAGATGAACAACTAAATAAAAGTAAATAAAATTCTTCTTCCTCCTCTCCCTGCTGGCCTGCCTACGGGCCTTCTTCCAGCCTGTTCCTTTCCTTTAAAAGAGAGAAAGACAATAATCAGTGAAGATGGAAAGTGTGTGTGTGTGTGTGGTAGAACTTCGCAATTAATTTTATTAGCTGATAGGGGGAACACATGCCCCTCCTGCATAAGGCCTGGGAAAATGCCAACACCCCATAATTCTCCTGCGCCCCAGTGACCCAAGGACTTGAGCAGAAATGGTCTCAGGTATCTGTCTAGACAGATTCCAGGCTGCGTCCCATGTTTCCTGGGGAGCAGAAAAATGACTTTTCTGGACCTCAACTGTATCACAGAAATCAAAAAAGTGCTACTCACAGTGCCCCCTCCCCACCCCGCCGAGAGTTCTGATGGCCCTGAGTTGACTTCAGCTGCAGGAGGCCCAGGAGACTCACTGCTGGGACAAGGACACCCGTCGTGCGGATGCTGAAGGTGCCAAATGGCTGGATGATCATTTCAGACTCTAGTCTTCATGCCCATGAACTGACACTGCACACGCTTGAGAATATGGCTGTTACCCAGTAGGAGAGAAGACCAAAATCATAGCAAGGTTTACTCTCTGCCACCAAACAAAATGCCACTTCAGAGAGAAATGAAATCCAGTGATAGGACACGAAGTTTGTTTCTTGCATCCCTGAGCATCTGGTCTGAGTACACCTGCTATGGTGACTATTATCACTACTGGGCTGTCACGGGCCTCATGTGGGGCCCCTCCCCAGCCCTCCTGGCCTGTCTGATTACTAAGCAGGTCTCAGCAGCTGGTTTACTGGACTAAGTGATGATGCACCCATGATCCGAAGACCTCCCACTGTGATCAGACCACATGGTTGAATTATTTGACCTTCTGGACCAACCAAGGTTATGCTGGGCTTTCTCCTGAGAGCCCGGTGCATCCTCAGAACCAGGATTTGGTTGCTATTTTTACGTGTGATCTGGGAGTCAGATGAGAAAACTCATTGGGGAAGGGGAAGCGTGTTCTCTCTCCCTCTCTCTCCCTCTCTCCCCGCCCCCAAGAAAGTCTGTATCTCCTCTGTGCTGGGAACATCATTCAATCATCATGCTTTCTTGCCAACACATTGAGACTAGAGACTTTCTATGGTGAATTAGTCCAAGTTCAGGTTTTTTTAAACTTGATTTGAAACTTTATATGAAATCTAAAAGTTTCTTTCAAATCTTCAGATCCAAAAACAGTACATCTCAAGCAAGAAACATACAAATAAATTCATGCCTGACCATAACATAGTTGAGTGGTTGAAAAGATAAAGAGAATCTCTTAAAAGTATCAAGAGAAAAATGCCACATCATATACGGAAGGGACAGTAATAAGAATGACAGCTGATGTCTCAGTGGAAACAAAGTACGCAGAAAAGTGGCAGTAGAATCTTTGAAGTGGTGAAAGGAAAGAAAATCTGTCAGCCAAGATGTCAAGAGCCTATGAAAATATCCTCCAGAACTGAATGTGGATGGAAAACACCTTCAGACAAATGAAAAGCTAAGAGAATTTGTCTCCAGCAGACTTCTTCTATGAGAAGTGTTGAAAACAAGTTCTTCTAGCTTCAGAATGAAATCAGATGGAATCCTGGATCTGCAGGAAGAAATAGATAAGAATCATACAGATAAGGGTAAATACAGATGCCCCATTTTCATTATCTTTATTTTCTACATTATGCATTGTTTACATTCTTTAAAGCAAAAATAGTATGATTTGTGACATTCAGAACATACAGAGAAGGAAAATACATAAAAACAAAAGTACAAAAGACAAATAGGAGTGAAATCGCCGCCGCTAATAAGACTAACAAAATGTGTGTATCCCATGAAGAGTATGGCTGATGAGTTTTGTTCTGTCCCCAGCTCCCTCCTGCTATGGATTCATATTCCACTGCTTTCTATTTCCCCTTGCCTGAGTCTTGTAAGTCTCAAAATGAGCTATAGGTCAGACTGACCCAGGATGTTGGTGGCACATGGGTGTCTCGAATCTGGAGAAAGCAAGGACTGAAGGGCGACCCCTCACTCAGGGCATGTCAGCACCTCTGTGATCTGGGTCTGAGTCATATGGTTAAGAAGCTGGAAATGACCAGAGAGCCCCCTGTTGAAACTCCCCTTTAAAAACCCTCCTTACATTCACTCAGAGACCAAAGATTTGAGGCTTAGCTCTCCCATCTCCATTTACTCAGTAAATAAGTTAACGCTTTCCCTTATCCCAAGTCTTGTGTTTAATATTCATTCAGCACCGCTGAATGAGAACCCAAGATTCAGACACGGGGAGTCAAAGGAAAAATACAGTTTTGACGTGTTTTTTTATAATAGAGAAGAGGAAAAAGTATCTTATTTACTTTATTTAGTTGTTTATCTTATTTTCATCTTGGTTTTCATCCCAGCCCCAGATCTTGAACCTGGGTCCTTGGGATATGTGGCCTGTGCCCTGGGTCGAGGGCAGCTGACTGATCTGCTCTCCACCAGGGTGCACCTCCACGTTCTTATATTATGAAATAGTATAATAGCATTTGATGAATTAAAGAGATGTAATAATATCCTGACCAATCACTAAAATACACACATATATACACATAAAATACACACATAATATACTGAAAAACTCAATAAATTACATTGAATACTAAAAATTACTCATTTTATCCAAAAATGCCCATAAAGAAACAACAGAGGAACAAAGAATAGATGAGATAAATGAAAAGCATGTAAGAGTTCAATTCTTTCATTAAATGCAAATGAACAAAGCATTCACATTGAAAACAAAGACTGTTAGAGTGAATTAAAAAATAAGACCTAACTATATGCTCTTTGGAACCAAATAAACCACTTTAAATATGAAAACTGATAGATTAAAAGTAAAAGAGTTAACTATATATACACCGTTGTGGGCTCTGGCGGAGCAGCAGTCAGGTCAGTCGCCTCTGAAGGAGCCCAAGTCACAGGCCCCTGGGTTCGAATCCCAGGTCCAGGGGAATAACCAGTGTGAACAACTAAATAAAAATAAAGCAAAGATGCTTCTTCCTCTTCTCTCTTCCTATCTGCCTGCCTACTCACCTTCATTCTGCCCGCACCTGTCCTTTAAAAAATAAAAAAACATATAACGCTAAACATGGGAAAGCTGTGGTGCCTATATTAGACAAAATTGTCTTCCAGATAAAAACTATTGAGCAGAACAGCAGCATTTTATCATGACAAAAGGATTAATTCACCAGGAACATGTACAAATTCTTAATGATTAAAAACCTAATAACAGAACTTCAAAATATATGAAGCAAAAATGGATGGACACAGAGGAAGAGAGGAAAACCCACACGGCTGAAAATGTCAGCACAACTTCTTGGTAACTGATAGAAACAATAGACACCCTGTCCCACTTCAAAAAAAGAAGAAATTAGCAAAGTATAGAATATACGAATAACGCAACAACCAGACTTCATCGCAATGTTTAGAACACAGCACCCACAGCAGCAGGTGACAGGTTCCTTGCAAGTGTTGGCGGTTTGCAAACACGACATTCCACGTGCTGGCTCACCAGCAGGTCTTCATGCATCTCAAGACAGCAAAGTCCTCCCGAGTACGGCGAATCAAAATCTCACAAGACCTAGCAAGTTCCCAAATACTTGGAAATTAAGCGACATGGTTGTCACCAACCCAGGAACCAAGAAAAAAATATCTCGACCTGATTAATAATGAAACCAGCCTAGCAAAGTATGTTGGCTTCAACTCAAGCAGTACTTCCAGAGAAGTTAGAGTTTAAGTGACAATGCAAGAAAAATAATCAAAGTCTTCACTTTAAGAAGCTAGGAAAAGAAGAACAAATTAAGTCAAGAAGACTAAAGGGAAGTAGGAAACACAATGAAAGAAAGCAGCACAGCTCACCACAGCCAAGACACGGAAAACACCTAAATGCCCGTCAGCAGATGACTGGACAAGGAAGCTGTGGTCTAGAGACTCGATGGAATTCGATGCAGCTACTTTAAAAAGATGAAATTGTTTATTTTGCAACAAACTTAATGGAGCTGGAGGAGATTATGCTAAGAGAAATAAGCCAGAAAGAAAAAGAAAAATACCGGATGGTTTCACGCCATTTGTGGAACATAATTCTCTGGGACTCTGAAGTTAAGATGCTAGGTCACTGGTCACGGGAGGTGAGCAGTGGGAAGGAGAGGGGGACACGGTGGAGGGAGTGACACTGAGAGCGGCGACCGGCCAGAACTCTGGTGGAGGGTGAGGTGTCGTATCCACATTTACAGAGGTGTGACTCTATTCTCCAGAAACTCACATAGAACTTAGACAAATGAAATATTCAAAAAAGAAAAGAAACAGGAAGCCCAGGGAAGAGGACTCAGCTGTCTTAGCATATAAGACTAGAGGAAGGATTCTATATATAAATATATTTGATGTATGACAAATGTAATGTATACATAACTACATGCAAGGACACTTTGCATTACAGAGTACATAATATATATTGAAACACAAATATTCATATTATAAATTTAATGTTAGGCACGCCCTGGTGGAGTAGTGGTTTGATCAGTACAAAGGCATCCACTGAGTTGAGCCCAAGAGAAGAGACTTTGCTCCTAGCCGGGGACAGCCCGGCTGCAGACCCCACCCTGGAGGACAGGAAAGCACCTCCAGACACCCACACTTGGCCAGGGGACAGCCATACAGAATCTGTGACCCTGAGGTGGGTGCTGAGCTCAGAGGAGCACCCGTGATCCATGCGGTCACTTAAAACAGGCTGGTGATCCTACAAACAGGAAGAGCCCAGAGGATGATTTTGCCTTCTCAAAAACAAGCGAAGGCATGCCCTGATGGGGTAGAGGTTAGGTCCACCGCCTCTGGATGAGTGCAGCCCACATACATCCCAAGGACCTGGATTCATGTCCTGGGGCCGGGGGAGCAATCAAGATGAACAACTAAATAAAAATAAAGCATTTCTTCCTCATCTCTCTGCTGCCTCGCCTTTCCTTGAAAAAAAAAAAAGAAAGAAATCTTATCACAAGAGGGGAAATGTCAGAGAGATTTGAACGCCATCAAAATCAAGGCTCTTAAGCAAATTGGTTGTTTTGTTTGTTTACACCTTCTATGACAACTCCAACTTTTGTCAAAAAGAAAAAAGAAAAGAAAGAATGTCTGCGTCTGCCTCGCAAGGTGGCGAGACTTGTCTTGTGTGTCCCAAGCAAAAGCTAACTCCCCATCAGATTTTCATTTCTCCCCAGACGAAACAGCTGGGACCACCTCTCCCGGCTTCTCTCCTGAACTTCGTGTTTGCGGAAGAATCTGTGTGTCAGACTGGGAAGTACATGATTCATCCACACAGCCAGGACACCAGGGACAGTGGGTTGGAGTGACACTGTGACATCCCTTCCTGAGGCTCAAAGGTTGTGTGGGGGTACAGCCACATCCTAAACGAGGACATTTAAAGCCTGTGCAGCCAAGGTCTTTGGAAGCCTGGAAGTGAAGAAAATAAACTTGGTAAACGTGTGCCTGGTGGCAGATACACTGTCACCCTCCAGCCTTCCCAACCTGTCGTCTCCTGACTTCAGCAGCTCTGCAGCGAAAATGAAGCCCTCAGGTGTCCCAAGACAGACATCCGTTTTTAGCACTTGTCACTTGTTTGGCAGAGGCCCCAGAAGAAGCAGTCACAGGGGGATGGAGTTGAAAACAGCTGCTCTCCCCACTCGGCCAGCCACCTTCCCTCTGGCCTCAACTCCCTCCAAGAGCCTGGGCCCAGCCCCCATCTCCAAGGAGCCCCACCGCAGCCTGTCGACCCACACAGGAATCCCGAATTAGCTCAACCTGCCTCTCAGCTGCTGGATGAGCCTAATTAGACCAAATTAATAATTTATTCAAGCAAAATGAGACATGCCAAGAATCTCCGGGGAGCCTGTAAAATGATAATGCCTTCTTATTAGGGAAATGTGTCAACACCCCAAGCAAGCAAGCTCTTTGGGGGCCAGATAGATGCCGATAGATGCCGGAGGCCCTGTGGACAGGATTTGCCATCTGCGGTCAGTTCTGGGCCCAGCCTGGCTGCACCTCTCCATGTGCACTTCTCCCGCCCCACGGCACACTCTTCTGCTCCCCCTCCTGCCCCTCCTCCTGCCCCTCCTCAGTCTCCTCCTCCTCCTTCACCCTGACACATCATTAACCTAAACTTTCAAAATCATTCTCCCCCACCAGCAGGGAAAGCCGGATGACAAGCTAATATTTCCATGTCACACACTGAGTGAGTCTTACATAAAAATTAACAGGCACTTGACAAAGTCATAATTACTAACTAATGATGCATTATACAATTTCCATAATTAGGCGTGTTATTGATATTTCCTTCCGACCACAAAGCCGGTAGGGCCACCTTTATTTATAGCCAGAGAAATGGCTGGTCGGTGTGCAGATGGTTACAAGAGAACTTTGCAGAAAGTTTCCTCACGGCCGATCCTCGATCCTCGCTGAAGCTGCTACCTCTCCCCAGAACAACAGGAGCCAACCAATCAGTTGTGGCTTTCAGGTTTCACACTGGGACAAATGTCTCCACTGTCCCAGCCACTTGGGCAAATCGGAAAAGCTGATGTGGAAGCCGACGACTTTCACAGAACTTTACCAACAGCCTCTTCATCCATCACGCCCACACCAATCCCTGGAGGCTGTATGTATTGATCCCTTTTACAGATGGGAGGAGTGAGGATTGGAGAGATGAACCCTGTGTCCAAGTGCACGGTGAGCATGCGCATACAATGCGTCCAAGGGCACGGTGAGCGTGCGCAAAGCTGGGCTGCCAATTCACCTCTGAGTCAAGGTTAGGGAGCCTGTCCCTGTATTGACATCACACAGCAAGTTGTCGCTCAATTGCTGTACTGTCTTAACGCCAGCTACTGATGTTACTCAGCCTTCGCTGCTCAGACCAGGACAGGAACCATGACTGACAGATTCAATGGAGTCGTGCAATTGTATTTCCCTTTGTCCGGGCCTACGCCCAGCTATGGGCGTTGAGCCAGTTCTGGAAAAGAAGATGCTCAAAACTCGAGATCTAGTTCTCCGCAATAAGCGACAACACACCCTCTCTCTTACTGGCCGGTTACTGTGATGAGGACATCAGGCCCAAAGGTGAGGCAGACGTGGGAGGAAAACATTGAAAATGACAGAACAGTTATACCCTGGTGGAATAGCAGTTAGGTCTGCCGTCTCTGACCCAGTCCAGTCCAGTACGTACCAAGGACCCACGTTCGCGCCTGAGGATGGGGGAGCAACCAGGAAGAACAACTAAAAAGTAAATAAAGTGCTTCTTCCTCTCTCTTAAAAAAAAAAAAAAACAGAAAGAAAGACGTGGGTCCACAAGAGCATCACTGAGTTGTTGAGACAGCCCTGGGACGACGTCATCCCTGCTGCATGGTCTCATTACGCTTTGCTGGCTGGTGGCTGGAAGCCGCCCTCAGTGCCCTGCCCTGTGGGCCTCTCCGGGTGGTGCTTCCCACGTGACCCAGAGGGAGAAATCCTGAGCAAGATGGCGTCACTGTTGCCCAATCTCCACGGTGAGCAGCAAGTCACAGGGCCGCCCCTCACGTGGAGGAATTAGGCAGCCCATGATGGCCAAGAGGCAGAGTGTCATCCTACCGTCAGCCCATCACTGCCTCTGTCAATCACATTCTTCAGATTACACCTGTCCCCCGCCTCCTTGCCTGGATCCTGCCTCAACGACCCACCTCCTAAAAGATAATTTTGAGGCACTGGGGGAATTTTGAATATGAACTATATAGAGATGATATGAAGAAATAGTGTTCAAGGTGTTCGGTGTTGTAAGGGCAGTGTGATTTCATAAGGAAATGACCCTCTTTAGAAATGTATAATAAAGGATAATGGAAGGAAATGCTATGTCTGAGGGTTGCTTTTAAGTATTTCAGTCAAGAAAAAGGAAAGAAAAAAAAAGAGAGATAGAACCCTTGTGGCAAAAGTATTGTGAACCTGGGTGATGAATAGATCACAGTGTATTGGACTACACCTGGATTTTTAGTATGTTAAAATTTGATGACTTTTTAAAATCTGGCTACCACTTCTGACCTCCTTAAACCCAAGAACACCATATTAAGTGAGATGGAATCAGAAAAATTATCTGCACCCCATCTACTAAGTACCATGAAACCCTTCCCTCTAGGGCTCCCATCATGCCTTGTACAGATGATTATGATAGTATGCATCACAATATAGTACGATGATATTTCATTGATATTTCATCTCCTCTGCTTCCTCCACCAGGCAAAGAGCTTCTTTAGAAAGCGATGTCTCATCATTTCAGCAACTGCATTGACACTTGTTAAGTTCTAAACAAATGTTTTTAGAATAAATAAATAAATGGTCGAATGTATCAATACAAGAACAGAAAAAAATCTAGCATCTGTCAACAATAAATACATTTAATTTCAATCTATTGTCAAGAAAGTCAATAGACAGGAATGGAAGAGCTTCCACTTACTAAGTGACTTCTGCAATCCAGTCAAGCCCTCTTCCATCCTCTGCGTCTAAATACGAGAGCATTGCAAACCCCAATTCAGAAAAGACAACAGAGCACTGAAATTAAGACAAAGCCCCAAGCTATTAGTCTCAGAAATAAACACCAAAAGCGATTCCTAAAGAGGAGCTTCTGAAAGCTTGGGATTGTCTTAGGCTCCATCTCAGAAAAGACAGCTCTGTTGGCAGGAACCATTGCCTGAGCCATGCTCAGAGCAACTGGGCGATGTGTTAGGATGGCAGCATTGGCTCAGCTGTGCGACAGTGGAGCAGGCTTCCTCATGGGCTGTAGAGGTGCCCACTCACCCCGAAGTCAACAATCATCTACTGAGCATCTGCTGATCTGGGTGTTGGGTAGATCAGTGAAGAGGATAACATGGCACTGATCCTTGGGGTGATATGCTGCTAAAGTCTGGATGATTCCAATCATACTGAAGAGGGGGTCTTCCAGCCTAGACCCCCTGAAACTGGCCTAGATGTCCTTCCAAATATAAAATCTGTTTTTTCATCTTGTCTTGGTGGCTTCTAGGGACCTCCCAAGGAGGGTGAAATAGGCACCAGTTATCTGCTGTTAAAGAATGTAAACTTAGCTGCATTAGCATGCCAACTTGAAAAAAATGTAAAGTTGAAAACACAAGAAACGTGTCTCCAATCTGCCATTATATTTAGAGAGCTTGGCACTTAAGAGAGACTCAGTACAAGCAGGGATAAATAAAAAAGTGATTAAGTGGATGGGAGGGGTTGAAAACGAGAGAATGCGTTTGGGAAGACTGGGGTGAGGGGAGCGCTATGTATGCAAGAGAGATGAAGAGTACGAGAAATGCAGATAAAGGAGTTTTAAGAAGTTTTGCTCTTCCTTTTAATGTCAATTCCCTTTGTCATTTTCTCAAGAGGAGAACAATAAAAATTAAATTGCCTTTCAATTACTTGTGATTCTGAACTGATCCTTCTTCGCATGAGATTTGTTGAGACTAGACACAAGGTGACCTACAACAGATACAGATTCTGGTTTTGTTGACCTGGTCGGAGACCACAGCATTAGCTATTGGCAATGATGTCTTGGAGACACCATTCCTCACCCAGACAACTATCCCCGAGAAAGGACAAACACTGTAAAGCTGAGCTGCTTAAGGTCATGTCTAAGGTTCATTGATCTGCAATCAGGTTGTGGTCTGCTCTGGTTAACTCCTTTTATTCTCCTTTTTGTGCTTCATTCATTTCACTGCTAAGGAAGGAGGCAGGACTTTTGAGCTTGAGAAAGAACTGATGAGATTTCTTGTGTCATTCGACTGCCAGCGTCAGGGTCCATATCTCATGATCCCAAAGATCCCGATGGCTGTCACACCATGGATTACCCAAAACAGGAGGAAGGAGAGGTGTGTAGCTTCTCGATGAAAGTTAGACTCATTGCAGACACCTGGCCATTTCCTTCTCTGGAGTCAACGGGCCACTGGCCTGGGCGACCTCCCCACTGGTGGACGCCAGCCCTTCATCACTCTCCTCCCGCTTCTGTGAGCCCCGTCCTATTTCCACCATTTCACTAACTAAGCACAACCTTCAGCATTTCTGTCACTTCAACACAAAGTATTGCTGAATCAATTCATACAAAATTCCTAAGAGTTAACCATCATTGACCTAATCTTCTAGATGCCAAGATCACTAGGCCAATAAAAAGGAGAACATGAGCCTTAGGTTCAGCTGTGGTTTTGTCTGGAAGAGGGCAGGCAGGCAGGCAGGCAGGCAGCAAGGACAGGAGAGGAGAAAGAACCATTTGTGAGTTAGTTGTTGATTTTAGTTGTCCCCCCAGTCCCAGCCACGAACCCGAGTCCTTGGCTTGAGCAGAATGTGGACTGCACGTCCCAGGCACAGGCTTAACATCTGAGCCACCAGGGTGTGCCAAATCCAGTTTCTGAACAACTCTGTTAGTGTCCGAATCCCTCCAACATATATATGTTGAAGTCCTTAAGCCCCTGTATTTGAAGATGAGGTTTTTAGGGTGATAAGTAAGATTAAATGTTATAAGAATGAAGCCTCTATTCCATAGGATTGGTGTCTTTAGCAGAAGAGGAGAAACACCAAATATCTCCCTCCATATCTCTCTCTCTCTCTCTCTTGTTCTGTCTCCTGACTAGAGAAAAGACCAAAGACCATGTAAGGACACAGTGAAAAGGCAACCATCTGTGCACTAAGCATGAGCTCTCACCAGGAGCCAAATCTTAGCTAGAACTTTGATCATGGACTTCGAGCTCCAGAACTGTGAGAAAAGAAGTGTCTGCTGTTAACCTGTCCGTCTGCGGTGCTTCATCGGGCAGACCATGCAGATGGAAACCAACTCTAGGCCCTTCCCAGGCTGCCCGCTGCTCTCCCCTCACTCAGTTCTTCCTTCCTGTGCACCGAGGGGCCCGCCCTGGCTCAGCGCTCCAGACCACCCTCAGCTCACAGCAGCACCCCCTTCTTCGTCAAACACCCCTTTACACTGGAGCTGCACAGATGTCGATAAGGACAGCGCAAGAGAATGCAGTGGGTACTCGCTCTAACCTGGCACTCTGCTGTGCGTTTCCACGCCATCCTCCCACTCTCTCATCAGCAGGCCCTGTTTCTGTCCTCGGCTGACAATACTGAGCATTTTAAATGGGACAGTACTGCTTTTTTCATACTTCCCATCTGTTCTATCTTTTTAATAAAATCACCAATTTTGTCCCATTTTTAATAAACCAGGGCCATCTTTAACACGGGGCAAAAAGGGACCCTTGAGTTGCCCCAGGCCCAGTCTGCGGAGGGGTCCCAGAAGAAACGGTCCCTTTTGCCCACATTAAAGGTGGCCCCTACGGGAGCTGACTGCAGTGGACCGTGGCCACTATTGCTGTTCCCGCCACTGCGAGGAAGCAGGAGCCACCAGGGAGGCGGATTCCTCCCTGCCCCTGCTCCTATTTCTTTGAAGGGAGCAGAACTGCAAAGTGGCTGAGCCACAGGTGAATATTACGAGGGTTATCTCTGGCACTCTGGGGGTTATCTCTGGCACTGTGAGGGTCAGTGGGCATTTCTGGCACTGGGATGGTTAAAACAGCATGTGTTTTAGGCAGGACATTTAGAGCAGGGCTTCTAGGGCCGCCAAATTTGGTTTTCACCTAAGGTGTCGAAATTCCTTGCACCACCCTTGGCTGTTTGTGTGAAGTCCCCCTGGACCTCATGTCACTACTATGTGATCACAATGGGTATCACTTAATACTTACTCGTTGGCCTACTGCTCTGCTCCTGCTCACACTGCTCCACCTCCTCCCCTCCCATTAGTCACCAATGCATAGCCCGTCCCGTGTTTGCCACCCCAGTGTCCCATTTGGTCTCAAGAAAATTTGGTCAGCCTCTTCTGTCCCCATCTTACACATGAGAAAACTAAGGTTAAGCCTCTTGCCCAGTTAAGTAGTAAGTGACAGGGCCCAGAGTCAAGCCTTGGCGTCCTGACTCCTGACCTTGCTCATTCTCCTAGCACACTAACACTTCATTGCCTGACCTCTTTGTCACTGTCTTAGCAGGCTATGAGCTCCTCAGGGTAGGGACTGTATCTAATATCCCCTTCTCTCTGTGCCACCCGTGCCTAGCACAATGCCTGGTGCATCTTGAGCCTCATGAAGGCTTAAAGAAGGAAGGAAGGAAGGAAGGAAGGAAGAAGGGAGGGAGGAGAGGAAGGAAGGAAGGAGGGATGGAGGGGAGGAAAGAGGGAGGAAGGAAAGAAGGAAGGAAGGAAGGAAGGGAGGGGAGGAAAGAGGGAGGGAGGGAGGAAAGAAGGAAGGAGGGAGGAAGGGAGGGAAGAGGGACGGAGGGATGGAGGGAGGAAGGGAGGAAGGAAGGGAGGGAGGTAAAGAGGGAGAGAGGAAGGAAGGAAGGAAGGAAGGAAAGAAGGAAGGAAGGAAGGAAGGAAGGAAGGTCAACCTCACACGGGTAGCCACGTGTCACCATGATCAGAAAATCTACCGTCCCTTTGACTGTGATTATTAGCGAAGAATCTCAGTGTGGGATAATGAAAGTACAGTGAGTGCCGTCTGTCCGCACAGCCTCCCTCAGTCTCCATGCCTACACGTCTGAGTGAGCAGATAACTCACACTGAGATTTACTTAAAAGGCATTTAACTCAGCTCACACGTCTGCCGACCAAGCCTATTACTTGCAGAAATCTATTCCGTGCATTACCATTTTGATTTCCAGCTTGGAGAGACAGTGATGGGTTGGTAGGATTTTTTCCCCTCTCGCCAGTTGAGTTACTGTCTGCTTCTATGGAATAAATGGCTATAAATTGAGTTACCAGCACTCTAAAGTGGGGAAATATATTCTCGATGCTATATGGGAAGCTGACAACATTATGGAAATACACAAAGTGTGTGTCCAAGTTTATGCGAATGGTGATGAGTTGTGATGGATGTTGGGGGAAGGGGGAAGGGGTGGTGTTGGCCTCGGGCAGAGACGTGGTCTGCAAGCCTTCTGCCCACGGCCACCAGGCTCAGCCTCTCAAAAGAGAGTTTTCAAGATGAAACACTAGGAAGATTAAAGCTAGGAGGATAAGAATAAGGGGACTGGTGACTGGGAAAAGCAGCTTGGGAATCGCATTAAACCAGCCAGTAAGAATAGCACTGGGCACACGGTCAGAGCCACACATGCTCTCGCAGGGGATCTTAGTGGTGCGCTGTGCCTGTCTCCCGGCTTCTAGTGTCTTCTACAGATTGCACCTGCACGGGATAAGCATAGCTTAAAATGACCCCACCTTAGTAATTTGGGTGTAGGCCACATCCCTAGACACTGGCAATGTTTACTCCAGGTGACCTGGACACGCCCATGAAGGAAGAAGCCCCACCTCATGCATAGTCAAGACTCCATCTGCCTGAGTGAGGCTGGCAGCGCATTTCATACACACACGTGTGCATTCCCTGGATGGAACCTCCCCGGCCCTCAGGGAGCTTCAACTCACTGTTTCTGCTTTTCATAAACCTGCTGTGTGTTCCTGACCAAAGGGCTCTCTCCACGATTCTTTCTGGACGGACCAGCGTCTCATCCCTGCATCTCACTCACCCTCCCCCGCATCACAAACTCCACTGGGAAGCCTGCACTGGGGTGGTTCACAGCACTGCGGTCCGGTGTGGGAGTGTGGGGGCCGGGGGCCCTGGCTCTGAGCTGGGACCAGCTCCCGGATCTGGCACACAGTCCAGAGCACCCCAGGGAACAGACAGGTGCCTGGCTCACCCAATGGCGCACCCTAGCACCTTTCCCTTTCTTCCCCTCCTCTCCCAGCCTGGGAGCATCTCCTTAATGACCCATGTGGGCACCAGTGTGCACCTCACTTCTGGGAAAGGACAGGGGGTTTGCCGTCGGGACATGAATGCCCACCATGCACATCTGGAGGGGTGGAGGTGGGAGCAGGAGCTGATGGGACAGCTGTGTTGGGGGAACAGGATGGAAGATGAGGGTGCCTGGGAGTGGGGGAGGCACCAGGAAATCCACCTGGCATCTCAGCTGCAGTGGGTCAAACCAGAGATCAGAAAGACCCCTGACGACTTCACCAGTCACAGGGCCCTTCCTGACCCTCTTTGTCTCTTCCCTCTACATTCCTCCCAACAGCAGCTCTCGGGGGAAGAGAAGACCGCCCTCTTCCCAGAGTCAGAAGGTACGTTCCAGTTTCTGCACCGAGGTCCCATTTGCACTTGAAAGTGACCGCAGGGTTTGCTCTGCATTGATGACCAGCAGAGCCATGGGGACCAGCAGAGCAAGCTGGACAGTTCTCCAGCCAGGAGTCACAGGCCTGGTGGAGACCATCAGCAGGTGGCCTTTAGGAGGATCCTTCTCAAGTCCAGAATGTTCGACACACCAGTTCCACCTTTAGTAAGCACGTGCCACCACCTGCATGAGGATGGATCGCTACCTGTGATGGTTTCTCACACATCCTAAGACAGACACGTTGTCAACAGGAACGCTTTGTGGCAACAGTGAACCTGAGGGACAGGTTAGCAGGCAGCTGCATTCAAAGTGAGGCAGCACACGTGGGGACTGGCTCCCGGCGACATTTCACCCCGTCCCTGCACCTCCCTCCTACCACGGAGGCTGGAGCGCACCATATCCCCCCACCTGGAGTCCCCAGCAGCCGGGGCGATGCCTGTGACATGACTCTGGCCCAAGAAATGCAGCTGAATGACCACAGAGAGGAGGTCGCTTCCCAAATAAAAGACAGCGGCCCTCTGTGAGAGAGGTCTGCGCTGGAAGGTAGACTGATGCTCATGGAAGCAGCAGCCACACGCAGGAACGGGCCGGAGGAAAAAGCAGAGGTCACGCTTGCAGATGACAGAGTGGGGCTTCTGTTCCAGCTCGGAACTGCTCGACCCCAACATTTTACACATGAAATAGTCACTGCCGTTTTAAGACACTGAAGCAGGGCATTCGGGCACCCCGTCAGGCTCCCCATGGGCTTCCTCACAGAGACCCTTCTGCTCCCAACCTTCCCCGCTCCCAGGGTCGGCCCCTGGCCACAGGGCAAGGGTGAACTGGAGAGAGAAGAGAAAGCACTCAGTGGAAATTGAAATTCAAGTCCTAGCTGCAGATGAGCCAAGTGCAGGAGGCCCTGTGGAAAATGTTGCTGGAGGGGTGGGGAGGCGGACCGTGCCCCAGCCTGGTGGAGAAGGTTCAGTACAAGCAGATGGCCACAGGGCCAGGTGTTCATTGAATGAACCATTTCCTGCTCTGCACATCCTGCAAGGAGGGCTCGCTGTCGCTGGTGTACAAGGGAGAGAAGACACACAGCATGTCAGGGTCAAACAGGTCTGAATCCAAGCCTGGGCCATCTGGTGAAGTTTCAGACGAATTCTGGATGCCTGTTCACCGACTGTAAGTGGAGGAAAATATGTAGCTTAGCCACATAACAGAATACTGCTCTACTCAGGGGCGCACCCTGGTGGAGTAGCAGTTAGGTCCGCCGCCTCTGGCTGAGTGCAGTCCACATACATCCCAGAGACACAGCTTCCTGCCCTCCTGGTGCCTGAGCAAAAGTAGGGAAAGGTTAGTGGCCCCGACCACTGCATACACCCAGCATTTTCTGCCATCCTCAGACACAGGTTGACACAGAAACACCCAGAGGCTAAAATATGAGTGTTGATTTGGTGAGGGGGTCTTAGATTTGCAAACTGGGGAACATAAACAGCCATATCAATTTAAATCATGTGCCCCTACAGTCTTTGTTTAAGGGGGGACTTCAAAGAAAAAAGATGGAGGATAGGAAGAAGGATAGAACTGCAAAAACTTAGATTGGCTATAGAATTCTTGCTATTCACTGGCTTTTAGTCAAAATGGTCTTGGTTACTAGGAAGAGAAGAAAAAAGGATAAAAAAGGATGTTTTCAAGTTCAAGTTCTCAGAGAAGGCCATGCCTAACCAGAAACCCGTCCTTGCCAGTCAGTAAACCATCTTTAAGAGTTCAGAACATGTCCAGGTGTCTTTGCAGGTGAGTCAGCCAGAGTCCACATGTATCCTGGGACCCTGGTTCTGGGCCTGTAGCCAGGAGCAGCAGCCAGAACCAACACCTGAATAAACACAAAATGAAATGCCTCTCCCTCCTCTTTGTTCCTGCCTGCACCTTTCCTTTATTAAAAAAAGAAAAAGAAAAAGAAAAAGAATGCAAAGTTGGGCAGAGGCATCTAAGGAATCTGAAGGAGAGAGAGGCACCAAAGCTTTAAGCTTTCTTCCCCTCGGTTGGCAGTTCCTCTGCAGACCATACCAAGGGCCAGGCGTGGGAGAGGACGTCTACGCTGGGCCGGCAGCACCCTCTAGTGGACTGTGGAGGAAAGCCACAAGGCGCGCAGAACCTCTCCAATGTCAAGTCAGGACAGAGGCCGCCGACTTCCTAGAAATTCCTCAGCCAACAGCTTGTGGCCCCACCCTCCAAGCCCAGAGCTGAAGCATCATTAGAAGCTCAGAGATCCACATCTTGATGTGCAGTGGTTTAATTTAACCCAAGTAACTTCTGAGCTGTTAGTAAGTTGTATTTAAGAAGATTAAATAAGAGTCAACTTTGGAGCGTGACTCTAGGAATGAAGTAAGATAATTAATGCAGGCAAATTGGATAGAGGGAATCAGTTCTATGGTGAAGAAAGAACTGAAATGGTGGTGGCTAACTTAATGTACTCTGTGCAGATGTGGATTTACAACGATAAAAACAAGATGACCCAGTGTGCTCCGGTGGAGGAGCGTTTAGGTCCACCACCTCCAGTGGAGAACACACATCACATCCATCCCAAGGACCCAGGTTCTCTTCCCAGGGCCAGGGGAACAACCAAGATGAAATGAAATAAAAAACACAAAATGCTTCTTCCTCCTCTCTTCCTGCCTGCCCTCTTGCCTTCATTCCTGCCTGCACCTTTCCTTAAAAAAAAAAAAAAAAAAAAAAAAGATTCAATTGATGTATTTATCATTATGAAATCCTTTTCTCTGATAATGTGCTTTATTCTGAAATCTACTTTGTCTACTATGAATATAGTTACTCCAAGTTTTCTTTAGACTATGTCCTAGCCTGTTCAGGCTGCTGTAACACAATAGCATAAGCTGCCTGACAAAAACAACAAACATTCATTCCTTACAGTTCTGGAGGCTAGAAGCTGAAGATCAAGAGGCCAGAAGATTCCTGGGTCTCTGAGGACCTTTCTGGTGTGCAGATGTCTGTTTTGTCGGTGTATCTCACACAATCAAGAGTTTGGAAAGGAGCCACCTGTCCTCCCATCACTTCTTACAAAGGCACTGACCCCATTCCCGAGGTTGACCCACACTGTCATAAATGAGAGGACAGCCTTTTTAAGGCTTTAACGGGGCCAACTGCGAGGGGTCATAACTGCAATTAAGTTAGACATGGAATCTCGGTTTGGAGTCCTGGGCTTGGCACAAGCAACTCCATTTTGACCGTGTTGTTTCCTTCTCCACACTACTCTTTCCTGCATTACCCGCACAGGCCCAGCACAAAGAAATTCCAGCACTAGTGAGGTAAAGGTCTTCTGTCTCCCCGAGGTGATCCTCCCTGAAATAAAACGCTCTCCCCTTCCTCAACACGTTTCTATCTACAAAAGTCTTCCATTTTGCATAGCTCTTTGGCATTCCTTTCTACTGTCTAGACGGCTGCATCCCCCTGTGTGACTCATCAAGGAAAAGCAATTAGAACTTTATATGTACTTCTTTGAATTTTGGTTTTTAACGGGCTGTCCCCATGCCTTCACTATTATGGATAACACTGCCGTGACCATGAGACTGGAGGTATCTCCTCAGGGTCCTGGGCATTGCCTTTGCAGACATACCCAGAAGCGGGACCACTGGGTCACACAGTAGTTTCTCAGCTCGATTTTTGGAGGCAGCTCCAGAGCCTGCGGCAACTCACACCCCACAGCACACAGGCATTCCCCACTCCACACCCAGGCCAGCACTTGCTATTTGTCATTTTGATGACAGACAGTCTAACAGGTTTGAGGTGATATCTCCTTGTGGCTTTGAGTGACATTCCCAATGAGTATGCTGTGGGGCATTTTTGCGTGAACCCGGTGGCCATTGGCAGACCCTTGATTAGGTGTCTTTTGAAGTCCTCTGCCCAGCTTTCAATCAGATTATGTTTTTATTTTGTTTTTTGCTATTGAGTTGTAAAATTTCATTATATATATTTGCATATGAAGGGTGGGCTTCCCCCAAATGTGCAGAATAGGCCTTCCTAAAATATGACACATGGGCACGTGGATTATTTTGAGTTCAGGTCAATCAAGACTCTGCAGGCTTATGAGAAACTTGCTACCACTCCCTTAATTATCTAGAAGAATGAAAATATTGGGAATATTGCCCGGAATTAGGATTTTTACCAGCAATAACTGTTCAGAGCATCACCTGTGAAACAGAGCAAACATGTAACAGCAGAACATCTGCTCCTATGATGTGAGTCTCTTTTTCCCTTGAAGCACCATCCTTCTAGCCCATTCCTTAGCCCAGCACATACAGAGCCTCGGTTTTCCATGCTGACTTCAGAATCCATACGCACATGGATTCTCTGTGTGCGTGCAATTAAATTTGTTCTTTTCTCCTGCATCTGTTTGCTGTTCACTTGATTGTTGAATTAGCCCTAAAAGAACCAAGAGGGATAGGGAAGTTTCCTCTCTCCCACTACAGCTCTCAACCCCTTATCAGGGAGATGATTTACAAATGTTTCCTCCCACTTGGTGAATTGTCTTTTCATTTTGCTGATTTCATTTTGCTGTGCTGAAGCTTTTGACTCTGAAGTGGTCACACGTATTCATTTTTCCTTTTGTTTGTGGTTTGGGTGTCATAAAAAATATCATTACTGAAGTCATTTTAATTAGATTCCTCTCTACCAATCAAAAGGACCCCTGACTGATATACATACTATTAAAAAAAAAAAACAACTATTTGCCCACACAAATTTGAAAATCGAATTAACTTCATTTTTCAATATTTCTTTTTCATTTTTTTATTGAAGTAACTTATTCTACACGTTAAAATAAACTCTTATGTGTAGGTTCCCCACTCCTCAGAGGTAGGTCAGCACACCCTGCCGTCCACCACATCACCGAGTGCTCTTCCCGAGGGTCCTGTGGGCTGTGCCACCACTGACTCCATCCCTTGTCCCATTTCCTATTAAATTAACTTCATTAAAAAAGCCATGAATGGGGCAGCGTCCCATCCAGCAAATGGGAAGGTGCTGCCAGTGGTCACCAAAGATGGACTTTTTTTTATAATGAGCCAGAGTGGACAAGACTGTTGCAGAGAAAAACTATTGTTTCAGGCAAGGCTGCCCTCCCTGAGGAGAAGGGAGGGGTCTTATGAGGCACATTGCCTGGGGTGTTGAATTAAATCTTGACTTGGACAGACATGCACTTGGCCTGGCGGCTCTGTTTTGGGGCCTGTGGCATCTCTGCAGCCACAGCCACCAGTGTTGTCCCCGGGGAGTGGCTGCTGGACCTCTGACCACCTGTTAAAGGTGGAGAGCCACGGTATGGGAAAGCAAGGTTTGCTCGGCCAGAGAGAGAGGGGCGCTCCTGGTCAAAACGCCTCTCCAGCCCAGTGCCACGTGTGGACAGGGTACAAGCTGTTCTCTTTTTTTGTTGTTGATATAATTCTCTTTTTTTAATTTTTTTAATATTTATTGAGGTAACTTTGATTTATAAATCACATAAACCCATTTGTGAGGGTTCCCCACTCCTCAGTGGATTATGTACTTTTTACAAAGGAGGGGAGATGGGGCACACCCTGGTGGCTTGGGTGGTCCTCCCTCCCTCTCTTTAAAAAAAAAAAAAAAAAGGAAGAGAACGGGCAGTATTTGGTCTCTGCCTTCTGCAGACTTCCAGAACTGGGAGGGTCTTCCAGGACCAGGGGACCACACCTACTTCCAGTCCTAATGTGGTGTAAACCAGAGCCGTCTGGCAGCCAGCTGAACGCATCCTTCTTCCTGAACCTGGTGGCATCTCTGGCTCCATAGCGTCTGGCCAGCTCCCAGAGCTCTGCACGCACGCAAATTCCAGCGCCCAGACCACAGCCGCCATCACGTGAACCCGTCTTGTGACGGGTGGAACTCCACTTTCCTCTTAAAACCGGCCAGTCGTGCAGCTTCGGTGAGGCCTCAAAATAAGCACACCTGAGCCGAATGTCGGCTTTGGTGTAATCACTCTGCGGGAAGGCCTAAGCACCTGGGGACAAATCCAGAGCTGGAAACAGAAAATAATGGTCTGAAGAAGAAAATGTCCATGCACTGGGTAGTTTTCCTCAGGTTCGGTGGGCCGGAGAGCAGCCCAGACCCTGGGACATCCCCACCTCTCCCGTCTCAGGCTGCAGCCTCAAGCCTCCACAAGGCACTCACTCACTCACAAAGCCCCCTGCCCTGACCATCACAGGCTCCTCATCAGGTCCTCTGTTCTCTCTTGCCAAGCTTCAAAAATAAAAGAACCAAGTTAGTTCTGATGGAGAACATTTTCCCAGTGAGGCTCAAAGGAAGGTCTTGCATGTTAAAAAAAAAAAAAGTAATCAAGTAAATTGAAAGCTCTAATTGACTTTATTAAATGATTCATGGATCAGACAGCATCCCATGGAGCTAAGAGAATGAACGACACAAGAAGTTCGACAAAATGGAAGTTTTTCTGCCATTTGCAACCACACGGAGGGTATTTTGCTGAGTGAAGGGGAAAGATAAATGTCGGATGACTTCACCAATATCTAGAAAACAGAGAAACACTGGAAATGAACTAATAGGATGAAATTAGAATGAAGTAGATAGATAAAATTAGAATACCTCTTTGGGCTTTGACCTCAGAATTGAATTTAAAAAGGAAAGAGGGGTAAGAGCATGTGGTAGAGGGGAAGTTAGCATTCTTTTATTTATTTCTCTTCCTTTCTTGGTTTTGGGGAGCCAGTTTGTTTTTCATTTCATAAAAAATTTAACACAAAAATGTAATTAATCAAAATTTTAATTTAAAAATATAAAGAAACCTTTTTATAAGCCAAAAGAGAGAAGAATAAGGTGATCAGCAACAGAAAAGGAAGATTACTTCAGGCAGGATCACCTTTCCTGGACCGGGGAGCAAAGGCAGGGGGGTCTTATCATGCAGATAACTTCATAATGCAGACCAGGAAATTCCAAATTGGTGGGTTTCAATTCCACTTTGGGGCGTCTCTGAAACTGCAGTGAGACCACTCTTGCTGGGGGTTGGCCTGGCAATGCCATTGGAGCCTATTGTTTCTCTCTTTTAACATATCCCTTCCAGGCTGCCTTCCCTGGCTGAGCTAGCCTCCAGCATGCATCTCCATCTGAGAAGCCTCCCCATCGCCATTTCTCATAATAATCCTTTCCTACCTCCACTCCTCCTTGAGATCTCTTCCAGGGACTGTTCTCCACCTTTGATCATCACTTACCCTGCATTTATTTGCTGCCTCTCAATCCAACTCCCAGGGGTCAAAGACTCTCAATTCTCTTTACTGTTCATTGCCCCACATCTGGGACCGTGCCCGACAGATGCTGTGTTTTCAATAAATGTTTATTAAACCCAACAAACAGACAAATCCTGGCCAAATTTACAGGCTGCAAATTGTGACTCCCCAGGTGGGGGTAGGGGACGAGGGGGGAGGGAAGAAGGTGGTGGTGAGGGGAGGCCACTGGAACTCTGGTGGTGCGTGTGGTATGAAATACACAGGCTGAGGTGCAATTTCAATGTCCAAAAATGCATATAGCAATGTCAACTAAAGAAATAATAACACGGTTATAAAAACAAACACTTGTTAAATAAATGAAGGCACGGGCAGTGATGGAAGGCTAGGAGCAAGTTCATACAGAAGGCAGACTGAGAAGCCATCTGACTTCAGGTGCACGGTTAAGATGATATGCCTGGTGTGCCCTGATGGAGTAGTGGTTAGGTCCATTGCCTCCAGCCGAAGCGCGGACCACGTACATCCCAAGGACCTGGGTTCGTATTCCGGGGCGGGGAGAACAACCAAGATGTGCAACTAAAGTAAAATGAATGCTTGTTCCTGGCTGCTTGCTCACCATATCTGCTGCACCTTTGCTTTAAAAAAAAAAAAAAAATTTTTTTTTAAAAAGTCATCCTCAGGTGGGCTAAAAAAAGGAATGGGATAAAAGGGACACAGAAGTGCACTCCTATACTTTTTGGTAAAACGCCGATGGTTTTGGCAAGCAGGATGGGGTTGAAGAGGAGGTGCCAGTCATGCTTATTAACTGCATTTACATTCGGGGTGTATGTGGGGTGCTACTCCCCCGGATGCGCGTAATTTCTACCTTTCACATGCAAATACTTTATGGGGACAAATGCAGATAATTTGCCATGCAAATTATCTTCCGCCGCACCCAAAACGCTGTCCTGTAGATGCTGACTTCCAAATAAGCACCACTGCTATCAATCTTCATGGATCAAAGTTTTGCAAAGAGAGGAATTAACGTATTGAAATACCTCGAGGGAAACAGCTCCTCATTCAGAATCAGAAGCCTAGCAGCAGTACCCCGCCTCCCACTCCCACTATCTGGGTACCACAGGGCAAGTCGCCTAGCCCCCCGGGGCCTGTTTCTCACCTGAAAAGGCGACAAAGCCTACCCCGCCCCCGCTCCGCCCCGCCCCGCCCCGCCCCGAGGTGCAGGGAGGATGGAAGGATAACGCGCCTAAAGCCCGGGCCCGCACTCGCGCGCGTTCCCCAGAAACTGGTGCCCGAGCTCTGCAAGCTCAGCCGTCCATTCGATGCGCTCGGCGCTCGGGATCCCGGCTCCGCAGCCGGAATCCGCGCTCTGAGCTCGACTGAGGCTCCCTGGCGGCTCGCGCTCTTCTCTCCTTCTCCAAGATGGCGGCGGTCGGCGGCGCTGAGGCGGGATCCGGACGAGCCGAGTGAAGGTAGCGGCCAGCGGAGCCCCCACGAGGCCGCGCAGGGCCCCCACCCCGAGGCGGCAGCGGCCCTGCCCCGCCGCCACCCGCCGCCGGCGCCCGCGACACCGCTCCGGGGGCGCCCCAGACCCGTCGCGGCCTAACCGAGGGGCCGAGCCGGGGACTGGAGTAGCGGCCGCAGTCCGCGCCCGGGAAGGGGCTGGAGCGGGCCGAAGGAGGAAGGCGGCGGGAGCTGTTCAAATGGGGAAGGCGGGAAAGCTGCGGGGCCGGGAGGGGGCGTGCGGCCGCCCCGGGGGCCTGCGGGCCGGGCCGCCCCTCCCCCTGCCCGGCCGTCTCCGCCCTCGGGGGCGCGGGGAGGCGCGGGGGCCGCGGGGAGCCTGGGGACCCGGGGTTGTCAAGGTGAAGGGCCCCGGGGCCGAGGCGACCGGAGGGCTGGGCTCGCGGCCGGCGGGAGAGGATGCGAGGACCGAGCTTTGTTGAACTAGCTGTTGCTGCAGAAGTGCCGGGAGAGTCCCTGTGGTTTGCTGGGACCACAAAGACCGAGGTCCGTCCTGCGGGCTTTCTGGAGTTGGCCGGGTGCTGTGTGTGCGCTTGGCATGCGACCCGGTCTCAACGAGCCTCGGTAGTGGGATTCTCACCATCCAGGCCCGTTTCCTCCCCACACCTACTGCTGGTCGATTCACCTTATTTTATATCATGCAGAAGAGGAGAAACAGCTCTCTCCCTTCTTTGTGATGGCGAAGCCGGTGGCCCAGTCTGTTCCCGGATAGCAGAATACATGGAAAAAACAAAAAACTGAATCCAGAGGGAAGCCTGTTGATTGGACAAGGCTGGTCAAAATTTGTATTGCTGGAATTTTTGGAAATGTGTGTTGTCATCCGATCTGTACGGTGGTCGTGGTTCCGCTTAATTGCGCTGCAGCGAGAGGATTCTTCGAATCCCCCATCCCCGACTGGAGGGCTCCCTCCTGTTTGCAGAGCTGGCGGCGGGGGCTGTGAGTGCTGCCTAGGTAGGTCCTTGGAGAGGGGATTGGCAAGAATTCCGAGTCGCCTCGCTCTGAGATTGGAGGAGATCGCGACGAAAATGAAAACAAAAAAAAACAAAAAAGCACCGCCTGTTCATGTCCTAGGACCACAATAAAAATGGAAAAACTGGCAACAGTTGAACGTGCCTCTTCCTTTTCCTGCCCTGACTGGCAATCTTGAGTTTCTCAAAGAGCACTGGAAGAAGAACCCGAAATCTTGAAGGAGACTGTCATCCTGGACCAGACCTACATTTCAGGATTTTTCTTGCTGCGGGCTTTAGGGGGCTTACTTTTGTTCCGTTTTTAAATACTCACTCACTTACGCTCTGGGATAAAGAAGCCTGTAAGTGATTACTGGGATTCCGATCACCCCAAAAAATAAAACATCATCTTCTGAAACTTTTTCCAATACTTGCAATTTGAATTTTCAAAATCACAAAGTACGAGATCTGATGGTTTTCGATTTCTCCCTAATTATTTTGGTAAAAAAACTCAACCTGAATATCATCATTTGTATAATTATCTACAAGTGGAAGAACCTTCCCTTTTTTTATATACTGAAAAGTCCAAAAGAGCTGCCTAATAAGTTGCACATTGGATTAAGCACACTTTTTTTTTCCTGATGGCAGGTTTTTTCCTTCCAAAAACTATAAAATAATGCATTTTTACTGTGTTGCCACTAGCACACTGAGAGGAACACAGTTATAAAAATGATCCCTGCCTCTCGACATTGACAACATTGAGCTCTATAAATAAATTCCAAAATAATGGAATGGGTTTTAACACCTGTTTTACATTTGCCAACATTTGATGTAATTATGGTCTCTGTCTCCTGATGTGAAAACTAACCTAATATTTTTCGTTTTCATCAGTCCTCAAAATCTATTCCCTAAACTTGAACTCTGCCCTTAAAGGTAACACTCAAGCCTAGATGGACTGTTAGGGGAATCTTCTGCTTTTATATAAATGTTGCCTTAACCGCTTCTCTTCCACACTGTTGCTGGAGACTTTACCTGGTTTCATCTTTCTGCAGTAAGTTGGCAGCTAAAACTAACTCTCAAACTGCTGTAAGACCCTCATTTTAAAGAACATGGGAATGCAGGTCCATCATCTGCCCGAGCTGTGAGTGACAGAGTTCAGTGTGTCTAAATTCTTTTTCTAAAGCTAGCTGTCCCAATTCTTTAGCGAATTGGACTTTTTCAGAGCCGCCCTTTTTTTCCCCCTACAGATTTTTTAATCCTGTAATTAATGTAAAATTAATATAAAGTGGTCTTCACTGTCTTTATGAAATTCGAAATAGTAGCAAGCCTAATTCTAATACATAATGCTAATGCCAAACACATGTTTTCTGTGTCGGCCTGTGTCTCTGAGGAACAACTCCTAGTTTTCTATTCCCCTTCACAGAAGCCCTCTGATGGTTTTGAAAGCAGACCATGAGTGAATTTGCATAGTCCGGTACGTCACATCGTTGCTTGCTTTCTCACACTGTCTTTAGAGGTGCTTCCTCCCATGCTGCCTGATAGGTCGCTCACCGGTTTCATATTTTGATGTTGCCTGGTTATGAGTCTCCGGGACCTGCCTTGGCTTCTTTTTTAAAAGCACATTTTATTATTGGTGGCCAGATTTACAATGCTGAGTATTTAAGAGTTTCCCCCTTTTTTTCTGAAACATTCTTTGCCACCATTCATTTAGCATGAAAAAGATTTAACTTGAGGTCTCAAGTTGTATTTCATGTCAATGAGTATGAGGAGTGGGTGTGATTCTCTGACATTTCCCCTCCCCTCACCCCTGCAGAGTCAGCATCACTGGGGTGCAAAGAAGACAGTGCTTTCCATTCGAGAAAGTTTAGTCTTCTGCCAGAACACGAAAGCCGTTGAGATTATGTAACTTGTCTCCTTGTGTTTCTACATGTGACCTGACCTTAGATCCCCTTCATTTCCTATAAAAAGCCCTTTGAGCAAGCAGCTCTCCAGTTTACCTTTAAACAACCCAGTTTACATGTTTTCGTCCTTTTACTGTAGTTTCTCTTACCTTGACCACGTCGTTCCTCATTCCACTTCTCAGGGAAGAGGAGCAATGCTTCATTCTGTTTCTTTTTTAAAATTTTCTAATTCATTCTTGGCAATACGTCTTTTTCTCTTCTCAATTAAAGTAAATCTGTGCATTAGATCTTATCTGACTTGTGCAGTTAAGTGTTTTCCTCTATGTAAGGGTAACTTATGAAGGTTTCCCTACTTCATCAAATTCATTTTTCTTTCATAAAAGTTGACATACTTTAGTGTTACCTATAATTATTGAAGTGGCCTTCCAAATTTCTAAATCCCATTAGAGTAATGAAGGTAATATAAAATTTAAATAAGCGACCTATCAGGTCAATTTTTAAGCATTGCAATAACTAAGAATATTTTCAACATATTTAATATGAAATTTTTTAATTTCTTGGATTTTTCCTGTAGGACTTGTGCATAGCGTATCCTTACGAGTATTTGAAAAAACTTACGATGTAATTTACAAATTTCATTGTCAAAATAGACATGAAAACGAGTGCCAAAAAATTTATTTTCACAAATTCAAAACAGTTTTTAGGCATTCAGATTAGAGTAATTCTTCAGATTAGTGAAAATTTAAATCATAAAAATTCCATCACCAACGGGAAGATGATAATTCTTGTTTATTTTCACCTAGCCTTTAAAAGAGGCTCAGTAGTACTGAAAACTGTCATGTGACTAATGAATGTAAGAGATGTGCCTACTCTTATACTTCTGTGTTTTTGAGCAAATTCATATAGTGAAACAAAGTGCATAACAAAAACTCACGCACTGTAAGGAAGCTTCCTATAATGTTACCGTAATTTTAGTTTAAATTGCAGTAGTATGAATTTTAGCCTGTCACCCTATCCAGTTGATAGGATTTTGTGCTCTCAAATGTGTGATGTAATCTGTCTTAGTCTGCAACCTGCTTTATCTGTGCATTTCGTGACCATGATTGAATCTGCCCTGCTGTCAGTCATTACCCTGTCTCCTCATTCTCAGTCCTGTTGGCATTTCAGAAATTCCCATTCATTTTGAAGCATTTTTTTTTTTTTTGTAATGGGAAGTAATTGATATACTTCCCCAACTGACAGCATTAATTCATGAATCAAATCAAATTCAGCCTAGTGCGCTTTGTGCAGTTTTAAAGCCCCAGTATGTTCACGAACAGCTTGAGGAGGTGACAAGACGCTCCTCTGTTTCTTGCTGCCCTTCCAGTCTGCCCTTGGATCACTGCGCATTTCCATCTGGAAGGTTGCCGCTCCACAGTGATTGCGCATTACAGGAGGGTTTTCCTTCTTTGTTTCTCAGGCCTGGTCCTGTAGACGGGAAGGAGCCTGGACACAGTGACATTCTCAAAGGCCCTGCAGGACCGCCATGGCTTATGATGACTCCATGAAGAAAGAAGGTATGACCCCTTAATCTGAGAAGCATTCCAAAGGGGGTGTCCTCTTCAGTCCTTGCAGCCCATGGACATAGAGACCAGGACTGGTCATCACAGCCTGGACTCCCAGGTGATGATCCAGAGCGCTAGTGTGACACTGAGCCTCCACATCATCCCCAGACTGGGCCTGTGGAAACAGAAACCAGAACAGGGTTCCAACATGAGAGTCTGAACATAAGTCTCTGTAGTGTATTGGGATGATCCCCGCGGCACTCGTGGTCCTTGCCGGCTCCAGTGTGCAGGAGTCCAGGGCTAGGAATCACATGTGGACTCCTGCAGAGCAGCACAGCACACGAATCCTTATTCTTTTCAGCCTTACTTCTGCAAGTCTGTGTCCACCTGCCAAATCACAACTAAGAAACCATGTCTGAGGATGCACATTGGGCCTTTGCGTAGCATGGAAGCATTGTTTCTTCAGGTTTGATTCTTTTATTTGCAGCCACGCCTTCAAGAAATATTCTTGTCCCTTGGATCTAGCCCTGTATGCCAGTGAATTTATTGAGACAGTATTTTAATTTGGAAATGGAGGGGCTTTTGCATTACATAGGTGTTTGTTTGGTTGTTACTTACTGGCCTTTCTCCTTCCCTCTCCCAACTGAACCCGTGCTGCTCAGATTGCTTTGACGGCGATCACAGCTTTGAGGACATAGGACTTGCAGCTGGCCGAAGCCAACGAGAAAAGAGACGTTCTTACAAAGACTTCTTAAGGGAAGAGGAAGAAATCGCTGCTCAGGTCAGGAATTCTTCCAAGAAGAAGTTAAAGGTAAATTCTAAACATTTGCACAGGGAAGGTTTTAGACTCATGTTTCCTAATATTTGAAGGAAGAAGTTTCTTTAAAAAAAGACAAAAAACATTATTTACCTCTGTTCTAATCATTTCACGTTTTACTTTGTTTTCCAAAAAGTCAGAAATCATCAAAGAGTGAGATTCCTTCCAGACTCCTTTTTCCTCAGCTTATTCATTGGCCCCCTCTTCTACCTCTTGACTTCCAGGAGAGTGGACTTTACTTCCTGGGGACGGACACACACAAGAAGAAGAGGAAGCACTCCTCTGATGACTACCATGGGGGTAAGGGCGGGGACGGGTCGTGGGGCGCACGTCGCTGGTTCTTGGAGTTTGGGGCAGGGGATCGAGGTCCAGATGTTGCTGACTCAGTGGCCTATTTAACAGGACAGTGGTTCTTGTTGTGAGTGCCGATAAACCAGTGTGGAGGAGGAGACAGGTGGAGGGCTGGTATTTTGGAGGATTCAGCATAGAAGAACAGTCTTCATTTGTGATACACCAGGTACCAGGTTCCTTCTCCCCCCACCATCCACTTATCTTGTGCCCATTGCTCTCAGTGTCCCTTTTGCCATTTGTAGTCTTAGGCCCTCTGGCCTGCACCTGTGGGTTTCTTCTCAATCCAGTGCATAGCCGCTTAGAGCTGTTCTCAGTCGTATTATGCACGTGACTGACAAGGCTAACCCTTTTCCTAGAACGGGTTTGTCCTAAACACAGAAACGTGATACTCTGTCTGCAGTTTAATCTGAATTGTAACTGCTCGTAATCCCATAGCTGTGGTCCATTCTGGTAACGTGCTCTCTGGTTGCTTGTGAAGACTTAGTGAAGAGAAACAACTTTAGTGTCAAGAACTATCTCCAGGGTCAGAGGCTGAATTGATGAAGTCAGGAAGCACACGGGCATCTCTTGAATGATAGAAATTAGTTGAAGGGCCTTCCCTTGAATCATTTCTCTTAGCCTCTTCCTCACGTTAGTTGGGTGTTTTGGTGAGAGAAAAAAGTGGGAAGTTGCTTTCTGTCCTATGGACATCATTTCTCTTGATTATTTCTAGATATTTCGTCTTTGGAATCATCACAGAAGAAAAAGAAAAAACCCAGCCCTCAAGCTGCAGATACAGCTATGGACCTGTTGAAAGCTATCACTTCCCCACTGGCAACAGGTGCCAAGCCTTCCAAAAAGATGGGGGAGAAATCCTCTAGTTCTTCAAGCCATTCGGAGAGTAGAAAGGAACACCACAGGAAGAAAGTAAGTGGGAGCAGTGGGGACCTGTCCCTGGAGGATGGTGGTTCCCACAAATCCAAAAAAATGAAACCACTCTATGTGAATACTGAGACACTTACCCTCCGTGAGCCCGATGGCTTAAAGATGAAACTTATTCTCTCACCAAAGGAGAAGGGTAGCAGCTCGGTTGATGAGGAGTCATTTCCGTCCCCTTCTCAACAAGCAACTGTGAAAAAGCTCTCTAAGAAATCAGCTCGGGATGAGCCAGGTGCTTTACTCCTAGGACACGAGTTACAAAGCTTCCTGAGAACAGCCCGGAAGAAGCACAAGTCATCCTCGGACCCCCATGCGTCCCCTGGCCCTGATGGCTGTGGATCTGAGGCCTCCCAATTCCCAGAGCCCCACAGTGCTAACCCTGATCTTCCAGGGCTTGAACCGATTCTGGTAGAATCAGACTCATCCTCTGGAGGGGAGCTCGAGGCTGGGGAGCTAGTGATCGATGACTCTTATCGGGAAATCAAGAAGAAGAAGAAGTCAAAGAAAAGCAAAAAGAAGAAGGATAAGGAAAAGCATAAAGAGAGGCGACACTCCAAGTCCAAGAGGAGTTCAGGACTTCCTGCTGCGACTGTGGGGGAGGTCGCTGTGACCCCTGGCCCTCCTCCCAGCGTCCCGTACACTGGAGCAGCGGCCCCTGCCCCACCACTGCCGGGCCTCCACGCAGACGGGCATAGTGAGAAGAAAAAGAAAAAGGAGGAGAAGGACAGAGAGAGAGAGAGGGGAGACAAGGTAAAGCATTTTTAAAGCATGGTAGTGCTGCACGATGATGCAGGTTTTCCTTGACAGTATGGAGTAGATGTGCACTTACAGGGAGGTGTGCACCTCGAGAACGCAGCAGGGTAAGGGGACCTGTTGGAATAATTTGGAATATTAAATATTACTGAGAGCCTAGTCTATCTGGTACAAAAATAGGAACCATCTTAATTATTCATGGGCTTTCTTAATAGAAACCTATTGCGCCAAGCGTAGGTTTAGGGATGCAATGGCTTATTCTGACTGGGACTTAGAATTCAGAGAAAGAGCCAAACCCAGGTTCTTCCACTGCTGCACTGTCTGCCTGTGGCGGTGAGAGAGGGAAAGCTGTCTTATGAGTTCACTCAGAAAAACAGACCTTCAGAATAATGCAGATAACGGCCGAGCTAACGGAATGGGCACCTGACTTCTACTCACTGGTATTGCTACTTTGTGGTCATCTTTGTGGTGTCATGTGTGTGACCATTCACCATTCGTGTGCTGGCCAGACAGGTGCTAAGATGAGCAGGGTACACTCCTGGCCTGACGGGCCTCACTGGGTGTGGGGAGCTGGGGCCAATGCTCAGCTGGAGAGCTTGTCTAGTGCTTGACCTCAGGGACTCGTGACATTGTCATGAAAGGTGTCCTCGAAAAAGATAAAACACTGCTCCCACCCACCCCGATACATATAATCATTATTTTTGTAGAAATTCAGGATAGCAGAAGGAAGAAAATCTATCATCAGTTTGCCGTTTTGTTGATAGTTCTGCAAAATGAAATGTCAGATAAAATTGAAAGAAAAGCTACTAAAAGAGGAAAAAGTCAAATGTACTCAGAATTGGGGAATGGTAGTTTTGTTTTAATCTGAGTGCAAGTTATTTTCCCCACTGCAAAGGATGCCTTTTAAGAATGTGTGTGTGTGTGTGTGTGTGTGTGTGTGTGTGTGTGTGTGTGTGTGTGTGTGTGTGTGTGTGTAAACAAAACCATACCTTCTGAGCCAAGAACTCATGTGAGCATAAAGAACAAGGCGGTGGGGTGGTCAGATTTTGTTTATTTGAAAACTGCTTCATGAGATAGTGTATTTCTGTGTAAGAGCATTGATCCTTGTAATTCCCAGTGATACACGATAATGCCATAGCTAAGCTTACAGCGCTGAGTGTGGGAGGGCAGGGTGGCCAGAGAAAGCTCGAAGCAGAGAGGAGTTCAGTGGAGGGGACACCAGGAGGCAGGAAGGTGTTCAGGAAGTAGCTTCCTTGAACAACCAAATTCCATCCTATGGTGTTTGAGAAATAACTACCTGCATGCTGGGTTACACATCATTCAGACCTCCAGGCCTGCACCAGTCAACCCAAGCTAAAACCAAATTTTTACCATTACTCTCAACACTTTATTAGGACATTTTTCAAAGGAAGAAACATTGAAAGAATTGTACACCATATGCCACTCTCTGAGATTCTGCTGTTAACATTTTGCTGTTTGCTTAATCGTACAGCCAAGGTATCTTTTTTTAAATGTATTTGATAGTAAGTTATAGATATACTTTACCCCTAAACATTTCAGCTTGCATGTCATTAACAGGAGCTGAATAATTGTTGGAGGTGCTTTTTAAAGGTAAAATCCACATGTGAGGCGCGCCTAGCAGATAAGACCACAGTGCGTAGTTCACATACATCCCAAGGACCCAGGTTTGAGACCCAGGGTCAGGAGAAACAACCAAGATCGATCAACTAAATAAAAATACTTCTTTCTCGTCTGTCTTCATGCCTGCCAACTCACTACCACTTCATTCCTATCTGCGCCTTTCCTTTACAAAAGAAAAAAAATTACATATAAAATGCCCCAATCGGTGAGTTTTTATAAATGCACGTGCCTCTGTCAAGATGTAGGAATTGCCATCCATCATCCCACAGATCTCTCACACCCCCTCCCAGCCAGCCTCCACTCTCAGAGCTGTTCTGACATTTTTCCCCAGCCTTATGGTTCACTTTCACATGTCCCTCTATTTCCACTCAGGTGTCAAGCCCCACGTTCCTCTAGAACTTCCTCGCTTGTCTGTCTGCCGCTGTCTTGGGCCTCTTCCCGTGCATGCTTGCTGGAATAGACGGCCTCCTCTCCATGCAGTTAATCTTGACTGATGTGAGAATGGTCTTAAGTACTTAAGTCCCCTTCAACATCTCAGTGGGCCCTATGCCTTTGTTCAATTGTAAGCCCCATGAGGACCGCCACCGTGTCTGTCTGGCTCCCATTCCAAGCTGGTACTTAACCCGCAGCAAGGCCTCTGGTTCACTGTGTAAACTGGCTGCCTGAATAAATACAGAAGATACAGAAGTCCAAACCCTTAGTCACGCTCACAATTCTGTGCCTCAACCCTGTACCTCTTACTAGTCTGCTTTGCATGTGCTACTGAGAAACCAAACTTGTTTCTCCTACGTTCTCACCTCCTTTTTCCTCTGCTCATTGTTTGCATTGACTTTCCTCCCCGTTTGTTCTCCTTCACGTATTGAAGCTCTGCCTTCCCTTCGTGACCTAAAGAAAAGCTACCTCTTCTTAAGACATCTTGACCCTCCAGTCAGAACTAACTTCTGAATTCCCGGAACACCTTCCTGCGGAAAGTTCCTACACTTCCTTTCCAGTTGTGAAGTTCTTTGTACATATTCCGTTTACCCAGTTAAAGACTGGAAGCTCCCTGAGGGTGTTTTAGTTCTTTAGGAACTGTCATTACCACCTTAGTATTGCCTGCTATTCCTCAGTGTCCTTGGCAAGCATTTTGTGTAAATCGAATGACTATACGGATGAAAACACAGTATTAAAAAAGGTGGGTTGGAAGCAAACTCTGGAGAATCTTAAATGCCAAAGTAAGAGATTCGGTAGTGGCACTCGGGTTGTGAGTGCTTTCCATGCATTCTCCGTGGTCGTTTAAGGACAGACAATAGAGCTATGCCGGGGGGATGTTAGGCTGAGGACAGACCCCCCCCCCCCCCCGAGGGTATTGCAGACCTCGGGGTCAGTGATAAAAGCCTGATCGAAATCAAGTTGCAGAGATCAGTTCAGCAGAGACTGGAAGGGAAACGACAGGGTCTGGCAACCGCACTTGGGTCTGCGATGCCAGAAGCATGGCTGACTTTACAGGTGCCGCTTAAGGTTTTGAACCTCTGTGCCTTGGAAAATAAAATCATAATCTCCTTAAGGGTAGGAACTTATTTATAATTCCCCCATGAGACTGACAATTGCTGGTGAAAATTAACTTTAGTTTATAGCAAAAACTTACTATGAATCAGTATTTGATTGCACTGTCCAGAAGTCATGAATTAATCATACTCTGACCGTAATTGTTTATCCAACAAATATTTATGGAACATGCACCTTGTTTGTTCTTTTTATAACTTTTTAAAAAGTTGTATCAAAGGAATGAACGTTGCAGCATAGCATTATATGTATCATTGCATTTCGACATTTGTATGTAATAATTTTGATGCCACCATCTACCTTGTTTTCAAACCTGATTGGTGTGTGAAGCTTTCCCATGGAGCTTAAAGAAAATGCATTTATTCCTGAGTTTTGTTTCACTCTAGAAGGGACCATCTGAAAGTCTGCCTCAGTATATCAAGAATGTGGGCTCGAGTCAGACCACTTAAGTTCAAATCCTGACTCTACCACTTAGAAGCTACATGATGTTGGACAACTTGCCTAACTTTTCTAACTGAGGATAATAATAAGGCAGTCTGCCAGCACACCCTGGTGGAGCAGTGTTTAGGTCCGTTGCCTCCAAAGGAGCACAGGCCGCATATCCCTGGGTTCAGGTCCCAGGTCCTGGGAAGCAACCAGTGTGAACACCTAAATAAAAATAAAGTGCTTCCTTCTCTGCCTGCCTGCTTGCTACTTGCGCCTTCATTCCTGTCTGCGCACCTTTCCTTTAATTAAAAAAAAAAAAAGATTTTTTTTTTTTTTTTATTTTTTTTTTTCATCCATCTAATAAGATTGTTACAGATTAAATAAGCTTATTCGTGTCAAAATGTTTGGGCCTCAGTGTGCCAAGGAACCTCCGAGGTGTGAAAGCAACTCACAAGGGCACCCTGGATATATTAAATATATTGAATTTTTAAGCAAAACAGCAATACTTGATATGTGGTCAAGTTAATTCACAGTTTCAGCATTCCTTTCTCTAACACTCTATCTTATTAAAGCTGGGTTCTCTGTAATTGTAATAAAAAGCAAGTACCACATGAAAACCCACTTAGGTGCCAAGCAAGTTTGGGAACTTTGACTGCACAGTGCTTATTAGTACATTGGTAAGCACTTAATAAATGTTAGTTGTTGCTGTCAATCGGGGGAATTTCCAGAGAGCTGTGAAAATGCAAGGCGAGGAATTGAGCAGAACACTTGAAAGTAGGGTTAGAAATCATGTGTTCGTGTGCTATGAATCTCCGTGGATAAGCGGGACTAGAGCCCTTAGCAGAATCTTGACCACCTGCCTCAGAGCACTGGAGAGGCAGGGCACAGCGGCAGTTGTGTTGGAGAAGAAACCAGAGCAGGTCAGCGTCTCAGAACTGGGGGGACTGTTTCAAGAATAGACAGGTCTCATGTTGAGAGGCCAAAGGCTCGAGTAACGGGGAAGAATGGAAGCCAGATGGGTACAGTTAAAGAGACTGAGAAGCAAAGGGAGTGGGGGTGGAACTCTTAGGAGAGAATTTGGACCTTAGGAGAAAGGAAAATTGGACTATCTCTGGTGAAAGGTAGCATTTTTAGTGTTGACTTATTTGGGGAGTGGTCTTTTGCCACTGTATCCTACTTTGTAAGGAGGAGTAGAGAAATACAATGTAATATGTTGATTTCCCTCTAAAGATCTTCCCATTGAAGTGGGTGTTTTTCATTTATATTGAAGGAACAGGATATGGTAACATTCCTTACAAAGATTACAAATCAATCAATCAAAGCCTACTCGCTGCCACTCAAGATAGTGTCTGTGCTGTCACCTCTTCAGGGCATGTCTTCAGTTATCTGTTTCCACAATGTTCACATTTCTCTTAGCATCCTGGTGCTCGAAGGCATTATTATAGATGAACCAGGTAACTAAATTCTGAGGGATTAGACTTGTGATTTATACACCCGGTACAACTGAAGTCGAGTAACAGCAACAAATGGGACCCGGTTAGTAGCCACTCACCGCTGAGTGCCTGCTGAGTCCCAGGCTCCCCTGGGCGTTTCTTCTACATGGTGGTCTTGACTGGTAAGTGTCACTGGCCCCCTTTGATAGAGGAAGAAGCTGAGAAGAAAAGACAGGGAGCCAGAATTTCATATAGGTGACTGACTCCAAGCCTACACTCGTTCCACTACACCACAAGCCTTTCTAAGCATTAGAGGTGGTTACCCAGGAGCGCCCTGGTGGGGAAGCGCGGTTAGGTCCCCCGCCTTCAGCCAGCACAGTCCACATGTCTCCCGAGGACCCAGGTCCCGTCGTAGGTCCAGGGGAACAACCAAGATGAACAACTTAAGTGAAGATAAAATGTGTCTCCCTCCAGTCTCAAAAAAAAGAGATGAGTGCCCAATGCCCTAATAGATCTGACAGAGCTAAAAGTGGGCTCTAGGTCACAGGCGAGCGATAGCGTGCTGCTGCCAAGTTTCCCTGTTTTTAAGTTCGAGAAGCAGAGTGTGATGGAAGTGACTGAATGCTTGGACTCATTCAGCAGACTTGGATGCTTTCATTTTGGTTTAAAGGAAAGGTGCAGGCAGAAATGAACAGTCAGGCAGGAAGAGAGGAGGAAGAAGCACGTTATTACTTAGTTCACATTGGTTGTGTTCCCCCGCCCCAGGCCCTGGGTCTTGAACTCAGGACCTGGGATGTATATGGGACACAAGGGTGAACTCGACTGCTAGGCTGCCGTGGCACATCCAGACTGGGATTCTTGTTCTAGTGTAGTTAGGCTTTGTTCTCTTGAGAGTGAGCGCTTCCTCGCTGCTGTGCTGCTTTGTGCAATGGGGTTCTGTAGGGGAATGAGGCGACGCTCACACTTAGCCCAGGGCAGGGCTCAGTAAATGGCTGCTGTCGTACCCACTGTCGCTTTTATTCTGCCGTGAAGTATCTTTCTGAAACTTTTTCCAGCCGCTCCACAGAGACTTGGCATTTAATGGTTTCTGTTTCTGTTTTCCAATATAGCACCCTACCTTTTAGGAAGCAAACTCTATAGTTATCTCACCTATTTGGAAAACAGTTAAGGACCAGAAAGAAAGTAACCGATCCTAAGAGGCAAAGACGGACGTTATAAAGTGAATTTCCTGGTTCATTGGCGCTTATCGGAGCTCTTCATGGGCACTGGGGAAGGAGCACTGGCTGGACACGAGGCACAGGACTTCTCTGACCCCGTTCTTTCATGTGTAGAATGGGGAACTAGCTCCCAGGGGTCTACTTGCCCTTCAGGGACGTGCATTCAGGCCTCTGAAGCCACCGAGATTTCGCTCTGCATCCACTACCTGCTGTGCACGGACGTGGTGCCAGGGCCTTGCTGGCTGCTCTGAATAAGACAAATACAAATACAGTGTCAGCTCTGGAAACGTGCTGGGCCGAGCAGGAGAGTGGGAAATATTTCTGTTAAGCCTCAGCAGAGGATGTGCAGAGTGCTCAGGGCACACGGGGAAGTCTGGGATGATCAGCGTTCCTGGAAGAAGGGTCTTCTGAACTAAATCGTAAGGCCAAATAGGAATCAGTCAGTAGAAATGTGAGGCACTTCCATCAGGGGATGAAAAATACTGTGAAGGCACTGAGGCATAGGAGGGCAAAAGTTGCTCAGAGACTAATCCGGAGCGTTGGCCTGTGCTCCTTCAGAGGTGATTGACCTAACCACTGCTCACCAGGACGTGCGGAAAGCCAAATTTTATTTTCAAGGTTCATATGCAGTGTTTTGCCTTAACCCCAGATTCTTAGATTGGAATTATGGATGAACCTAAAGAGGAATTTTCTTCAAATTTGAAGAGCTCACTGACCCCACAAGTTAAACGTGACTATTTTGTCAAGAACAACAAGAAGTTTTCCTTTGTGATATATGTCACCAGGTTGTGGCTATAAAATTACAGCATTGTGAGTCCCTCTTACGTGGGCCTGTTACAAGTCATTTGATACTAATAGAAATGTATCCAGGTTTTCAGTTGTTTACATCTTATGAATGAAAGGGGTCCATGTTAGTCCAGATGGAATTACCGACTCGTTTGCAGTGCAGTGTGTTTTCTCGCGTGAGGAAGTCGGCAGTGGAATCACTAACCTTGTATTTAGAAGCATGTGGAAGTGTTTGTGTATCTAGAGAGCTCACCCGTTCTACACTTCTGCCTATTTAGAAAAATGTGCTCTTATGTGGGGAAAAGGTATTATGTTTTTAAAGAAAAGTTTCAGGCAAAAATGAAGGCAAGCAGATTCGGGCTGGCTGGAAGAAAAAGGAGAAGAAACAGTTTATTTATTTTATTTCGGTGTTCATCTTGGTGGTTCCCGCCAGCGCCAGGATGCGAACCAGGGTCCTTGGGATGTGTGTGGACTGCGCCCAACCCCTACTGCACCTGGACATGCTGCCCTGGACCAGTGTCAGCACTGAAGTTGACTTAGGAAACTTCAGGTCCCCAGGCTGGAGCGGCAGACGCTCCAAGGTCAGCACAAAAGGGCAAGCTGTATGTAGTTTCTCTGGGAAATCCCTTAGGGGCTCCCCGATGGTGCTGATAGGTCTGAGTCCACCAGTGTCTGCCCCGGGAGGTGAGATTTCTTCCTCTTCACACCAGCTGAATCATTGGCCTCTTTTATTTTTAATTATGTTTGCGGCGGACATCAGAATAACCCTTGGGTAACGATTACACACACTGGGGGAGACATACAAGAACCTCTGTAGGGGTCCGCAGATTGGGGCTCTCGGTCACACTTGCTCCAAAGAATAGGTTCTCAGTGTGGAATCACCCAACCTAATCGATGCATCACTCTCAAACGACCAAATAGAGAATCCACGTGAACTCGTGTCTGCGCTGCTACTCGGTCGTATCTTGAGCCTGCTGAGGGGAAGGAGGGAGCCTTAGAAACATGGAGAATGGGGGATAGGAAGCTGCTACTAAAATCAAGGGTATGTAGCGCCAGAACTGGCTTTATAACGTACCTAACGGTTCAGCACTTGACTTCACCAGAAGAATGCCCAGAATAAGACCTTTACTATTTAAATGAGACCTGTAAAGGCCTTGTGGCTATTTTCTGTCTGATTTAGGTCAAATGATTTCACCCTGTCCTCCACCAAAATTTCTATTTTTTAAAAAACTTGTACTGTCTTTTGGGATTGTCTTGCCACAATCTCTATTTTGAAAAATAGTAGGAGAATAGAAAAGAACTTGTTCGTTTCTAATAATGGCATAACAGATTTCCACACACTTAGCACGCCCTGATGACCTACTGGGTTCATTCAGCAGGTTTAGTCCACATGCTTCCCAAGAACCCATGTTCACGACCACAGACCAGGGGATCAGCCAACATGGACACATAAACAAAATAAAATGCTTCTTCCTCCTCTCTCTTTCTGCCCACACCTTTCCTTTAAAAAATAAAAAAAAATAAAGCAACATCCATTCACTGTCCTGGTTCTGGAGGTCTAAAATCCAGACAGGGCTCAGCTGGGACAGACTGTCTCTCACGAGACCGAATCAGGTGCCGTCTAGACCTGGGCTCTCCTGGGATTATAGGTCTGCTTCCAGGTCACAGTTGTCAGTGTGCATTTCCTTGCGGCTGTAGCGCTCATGGCAACTTGTTTCTTTGGGCTGAAGGCTGGCAGAGAGTGCGCGCTATTACATCTTGTCTTTTCAGGACTGACCCAGTAAGATCAGACCATTTTGGTTAATCTCCCTCAGGTTAACTCTAGGGACCTTAATTACACCTGCAAAAAAGTCCCTTTTACTATATGACATGACATGCCCATGAGAGTGATAACCCGTCACACTCCCAGTCCTCCCACAGTCGAGGAAAGGACGTTGTACAGGGCAGGTCCCTGGGGCAGAAATCTCGGGAACCATCTTGGAATCATGCCTACGACAGATTGCAACGAAGCACCTGCTCAAGTGCCGAGCACTCTGAGTCTCATCACCTTTGAGTAGGATGGCGGTGTTCGAGTTTTACAGAGGGGCCAGCGCGCCGAGTGTGGTGTGTCTGGCCAGTAGGTAGCGGGTTGGGACTCTAGCCTAGATCTCCAGGTGTCCCACGCCCAGACCCGTCATTTTGCCATAGTGTCACTGACAAACCCGGTCGCTCTCCCTCCTTTCTGGTTTCCCAGCGCCACTGGCGTGGCAATTAGCACCCGCTGTGCCCCCTGCCTAGAACACCTAACCACTCTTCATCTGGCTGATTCCGCCCAACTTTCGGGTCTAGATTAAATGTCACTTCCTCCAGAGGCTCTGACTCCCTAGTTGGGGGAAGGGGTGCTCCAGTTGCATGTTCCCATGGCACATAGTACTTTTCCCACAATAACATGACATCTTGTTAGGGCGCACATCTGTCTTACTGTTAGGTTGTGTGTCTGGCTCTTGGCTACAGTCTGAATGTCTGGCACATAATGGAGACTCAGCAAGTTTTTACAAATGAATGGCAGGCTACTTTGTTAACCTGCGAGATCTTTTTCTGCTCTTTACTATTGAAATATCACGTCATGGTTAATATCACATGTCAGAAGTGCTCTCCGCTTCCCTCCCCTGTGTTTAATTCAGGCCCGAGTCATTAGTGTAAGGCGAAGCCGAGAAGAGGTGGTGGGCCTTGAAACAAGGCTGATCTTCAAAAGCTCGTCCTCTTAACTACTCACCATAGCTAGTGCAGATACTCAGTAAATACTCAGTAAACGTTTTTTGTGTGTGTTTTTTTACAGCATTAAATAGAGTCCTTTATAAGAGTTAGGAGAGGAGCCCCATAAGTACGTGGATTTGGATCTATTGGACAAGAGTGGCTAATTTTGCAAAAGTGGTTTTAATTTTCTGTTACAGCTGTAGATGGACTAGAGAGCCTTAAGCCTTTGTTGGTGTGACATATTGGAGAAAACCTTGTTAAAACTCTCAGCAGGTTTTGTCATGGCTGAAGGAACTGTGAAATCTCAATCTCATACTTTCTAATGTTCGCATATTTAGTACCGAGACTGGCTTTCTGCTTGAGGGTGATTTGGCCGTGTATGGACTTTCACAGGTTATTCTTTCATCGTGTTCTGTGGTAAATGTCAGCAATTGCAGTAAATGGAGCACTTCTTTTAAACTAGTCTAAAATTCTGGAAGCTAAATTTATACAAACATGCCGTAAATTTTATATCCTGAGAAGTGCTGTCTCATTCATGATGTTACCTTGGGAGGTGTAATATAACTTTCTGTAAGCAAGCAACATGCTTTTCGGCCTGTAATGCGTAGGCCTGGAAGTCAGGCTCCCAGGGTTTTAGTGATTCTGGCAGTACAGCCAGCAAGCTGGGCTGGTTATGTGCAGGTCACTCTGTCGCTAAGTTTCCTTTTTCTCATCCCCAAACTGAGAAGTCTGCGTGTGGCTGTTTGTGAAACGGAATACACAGTCACATATAATGCATGCTTTTATCTCATGTGTCCTTCACCGAACTGCCTTGAAAAGCACATTTGATTTTTCTTTCTCAAAAGATCATGTATTGTTTTCAAATTGTCCCAACACAAGGAAGAATAAACATGCTTCAAGTGTAGTACAAAGCAGTTCTTGATGTAAAAGAGGTTTTTCTTATATTGACTCCCAAAGAATTGTCTTCAGTTGTTTGGTTACTTACCTCAAGCCACAAAGAATGTGATTAATAAGCTGTAGCTGACATTGTAAAAGCAGGATCGGGACAATTACAAGATGAAAAATCGAAACCAAAGAAACAAAACGTAGATTTGGCTATTGGCCTTCTGGCCCCGGGGAAATTACGTGACTCTTACTTTCAAAGGTAAGACGAGGTAAAGATGTTCTTCGCACTTAGTTCTTGGAGTGACCGGACTGTCTGCAGGAAGAATGAAGGACTTTACAAAAGTGATCGTGTAATGACGTAACCTGAAAAGCCTTAGAATACTTCGGCTTGTAAAAGTGAGTCTTCTTTATGATAGGTAGGGAACATGGATTAAAGATCACCCTGTTTAGGAAAGCTGTTAGTTTAGTAGCTTAGAGCGCTTCCCTTTCTGGTAAAGTGTAGGCATCCTTTCTGTTTTGTTGCCATAGATTCCGGATTGCTCAACCTGTGTTCTAATTAAGTCTCACCCCATTCTGTTTGCACGCGGCGCCAGCCGAAAAAGAAGAACATGTCAGCCTACCAGGTGTTCTGTAAGGAGCACCGCGTGACCATCGTGGCCGGCCATCCAGGCATAGGTAAGGGCGCGTCCATTCTGCGGGGCCGGCTCCTCGCCACTGTTCTTCTCGCAGCAGTTTCGTCATTTCTCTAGTTCACGCGCTGCATTCCATGTAGGAGACTGAAAGCACATCTCTGTGTAAGCCCCCACGCCCGCCACCAGAGTTCCAGGGTCCCCGATGCCGCCTTCCCCACCCCTCCCTCCTCAGCCCGTCCCGAGTGCTGGTATTTCTGTCGGAATCTGTGTTCATCTGTTTCATTTCCTTAAGCGCCACGTATCACTGAAGCCACCCTGTATTTCTTTTTCTTTCTGACTTATTTCACTCAACAGGATCCCCTCCAGCTCCACCCAGATTGGAGCAAAGGGCCCAGTTTCGTTTTTGAAAACAGCAGCCTGCAGTATGTGTGTCACAGCTTCTTTATCCAGTCATCTGTCGACGGGCATTTAGGTTATTTCTTGGGGGTTTTATGTTCCATCTGTGTCCCTGAAGCAGTGCCATTAATTCTGTCGGCGGGCAGCTTCTTCCCCAAGTGGTAAAAGGATAAATCCTTCCTCTTTCCTCCGTTCTGCACGTCACTTCAGAATTCACCTTAGTTCACCCTAGTTCACTCTGTCTGTAACAGAAACAAGCTTTCTCTTTATAACTCTTAACCTAACAGAATGAGAAACAGAGTCAGATTGAATGTCCTGAAGCACAGCCCTGCACAGAAACACGCAGTTGTGTTTCCAGGATTCTGCAGTTGACCTCGTCCTTGAACTGCCCTTGGGTGTGGCTTCACAGCGCGGACTCTGTATCAGGAGTTAGTGAGGGAGAAACAGGCTGCAGCACAGACCGCAGGCAAGTCCCTGTGCGTCTGTCAGCCTCACTGCCACACGTACCAGTGGCGCCCGGCCTTCTCGTCGAGGGGGCTGTGAAGTTCACGTGAAGTAGCGACCCACTTTACAAAGCCCACCTGTGCCCGTGCCGCACGCCTTGGGGGCGGGGGGCGGGCGACATCATGTCGGGGCTGCTTCTGAGCCGCTCTGGCCTTCGTCGTGGGTGCTGAGCTCTCAGAAACGCTGTAAAAATCAAACTTCTATCAAATTCTACATGTTTCCTTTAACCTAAATTGATAAGCATGCATCGTGGGACCAGATTAAAAGATACCAGCCAGGTGGCGTGAAAGGCTAAATCCCGGAGCAGCATGTGAGTGGAGTCTGCGTCGGCGCCGGTGGCACGGTCCCCCCACCCCCATAGCAAAGAAGCAAGAACAGCGTTGGGGCCTGGCGTGCTGAGTGTCGTGCTGCTGAATCTGACCTTTCAGTCCCTGTTTCCAGTTTTCACTTCTTCAGTTTCTGTCTCATTTATAGTTAAACCTTTACTGTATTGATACTTATACTCTCTTATGCCAGATTTTGGGGAACTTAGTAAAAAACTGGCTGAGGTGTGGAAGCAGTTACCAGAGAAGGACAAATCGGTAAGTGTACTACAAACTCGTGTTTTACTGCTTTCTGTCTTCTCAAACATGGAATTCTTGGCTGTCCAGTCAGACCACACTGAAAACTGGGCCAGTGACAGACCAGAGGGAATGTTTTAACGAGCACATTAGCACTGGTGAACCCGTTGACACTAGGTGAGGGCTGAGCGCCAGCGGGGCTCTTTTCTAACTGCGCCCAGTGTTTTCTGATGACCTTATAGTGGTACCAAAAGATGACCTAACCTGGGCAGTGGTTAAAGTATTAAAAGAGAGTCTCAAGTCAGAGCCCTTCACAAACAACTACTCATCAGGCCATGGTCTGCAACCCAAGGCAAGTCATCCACTCAGTAGTCACAGGAAAAGAAACACGTGGCACTCTGTGTACCAGGGTGCCAAGTGCCCAGTCATCGGCCTCCTCACCCAGTACCAAAGAACGCACCCATCTCTGGGAGCTAACAGGACAGTGAGAGACCGAAATCCTTCACCTTCATTGTCCTATTGGATGGCACGAAGGTGGTCTGCAAATTAGAATGACTGTCTTGCTTTCTGGTACAGCTCATCTGGGTCACACAAGGAAGATGCTTTCACGTGGTAGATTAGTTTGTTTTCTTTGTCATTGTTATCCCGTTATCAGTGTTGCCAGCCAGCAAGCCAGAAGAAATACTTAAATCGTAATTTATTTTGTTGGAATCTGATTACAGATTTGGAAACAAAAAGCTCAGTATCTCCAGCACAAGCAGAACAAAGCAGAAGCTACAACTGTGAAAAGAAAAGCATCCAGCTCAGAGGGCCCCGTGAAAGTAAAAGGTAGTACCCATGCCCCTCTCCTGTTCTCCATTCTTTTCCCCAGCGCGCTGAGTTTCACTTCTTACTAGGAGTTGGGAGAGCAGTCTGTATTGAGGCAGATCTTGCTACTCGGTGTTATTCCTGAATATTGCAGGCCACCTTAGAAAATGTAAATCAAGTCAGCAGATGTTTTCTATAAAGGATCAAAGAGTAAAATATTTTAGGCCTTGTGGGGGTCATGTGCATTGTCACAAATTCTTTTTGTCTACAACCTTTAAAAATGTGAAACCATTCCTAGCTCCCAGGCCCACGGAAACAGTTCATGGGCAGGGTTGGCCCAGCTCATGGTTTGCTGGCGTCTGGTAGCGCTCAGAAGAGAGGACATCGGGCAGCACACCACGGTGACTCAAGTTCACAGGCAAGCTCAATGTGCTGTTTATCTCTGTCCTCAGCTTCTGCAGGTGTTCTCTCGCCGCAAAAGAAGTCCCCGCCCACCCCTCTGTTGTTACCAGCCTCGCCAGCCAAAGCCCCCGAGACGGAGCCCATCGATGTTGCTGCTCATCTGCAGCTGCTGGGAGAGTCCCTGAGCCTGATCGGACACCGCCTGCAGGAAACAGAGGTGAGTGCCGCCGCCAGCAGTGTGACAGGCCCTCCCTGATGTCACTCACGAGTGCAGGCTTCACGCCAGATGGGGTGAGATGCTCAGGACATAGTGATGAGGAGGACATGCTCGTGGGAACATCGAGAGGTGTAGGGTCTACTCACTACACCTTCCTGTGAAACAGGCACAAAAAGAAAATAATGCCTTGTCCCTGGTTTGATTAGATAGTCTTGACATAACCCTATAACCAATTTTTGTTTTCCAAAAGTACAATGAAAAGGATGCATAAAAATCCCTTGGAAGTCTTTATCACTTTTACTTCTGAAAGTTTTAAATTTTTCTGTGCATTTAAGCAAGGTTTTAAATAGACGGATTCGATCTTAAGGGATTAAGCGTTCTTTACTTCTTTGAAAATAGTAGCAAATAGGGAAACGTCTCTTCATTGCTCTGCGCTTGAATTATACAGTACCGCGTGCCCTAGCGAGATCTTTGTTCTTTCAAGCTCCGATTTCAAAATCTCTTAACCTGCAAAACTGTCATGTTCCATTTCTGTTGCCATATTCCGTTTCGAATCATATTGCCCCTTAGCTCACAATAGTATAGTATTTCAGTTTTCTACTGAAGTCCCAATTGGACATTTCAGCACAGAAAGCATTCTGAGCTTCTCAAGTGACTTTTTTAAACTAGATGTGGTTTACATTTTCAGTGTATACATGAAAAACAATTTGCTTGCTTCTGTGTGGCAGTTGCAATTTTATTTAGTAAATAAAATGTCAAAGGCCACAAGAGATGAAGCTAATCTAAGTTCTTTGGCTTGTTTCTAAAACATTAACAAGTATCCATAAACAACTGGAGTTATTTTATTTATTCGAATAGATTAGATATTTCCAAGTAAAATTTTCTGAAATCCAGTACACCCTGGTGGAGTAGCCATTTGGTCCACTGCCTCCAGTCAAGTGCAGTCCACAGTTCAAGGACCCAGGTTCGCCTCCCAGGTGCAGCAGTGAACAACCAAGATGAACAACTAAATAAAATGAAATAAAATGCTTCCTCCTCTCTTCCTGCCTATCTGCCTGCTTACTTGCCTTCCTCCATGCACCTTTCCTTTAAAAAAAATTGGGGGATCCGTTTTTGTTTTGTTTTGTTTTTCATATTTAGACAATCCTACATTCCCTAAAAAGTTAGACATAAAATTATTTGTTCTGTGCACCTTCCATATTTCCGATTTCCCTGATGTTTCCATTTAACTTAGCAAATATTTGTTGTGTAGCTGGGCATTATTCCAAGAATTTGGGATTAGGGGGTAGAAAATCTGAAGAGTTTCCTAATGACTTCCTGTCATCAGAAAAGGTAGGATCTAATTAGAGAGATAGAATATATACAAAATTAGCAAATTAAAACAAGTCAGCTTCTGTGAACAGTTGTTATGAAAATTACATTTAGTTAGTAACCAAAAAAAAGAAGTTTGCAGATTCTCTAGTCCACTTTTCTTATAACACTCTTTTTGAGATATGATTCACATACCATAAAATCATTTACCCTTTTAAAATACAGGATTTAGGCACATCCTGGTAGCTAACTGGCTTGAGTTCTGTTCTTCCCAGGGCAGGGGAAAACAGCCAAAAATGAACAAAAAGTAAAAGTTCTTCCTCTTCCTCTTATACATGTTTATCATTTAATGGATTTCAGTATATCATAGACTTGTGATCCTATCACTGCTTATTATAGAACATTTTCATCTCCCTCAAAAGAAATCCCGTTCCATTAGCAGTCATTTCTCATCTTTCCTCTGGTCTGCTCTTTCTCAGACTTTAGTTATTTGCATATATCTTCACAATCTTGCAGTTTTCATGTACTGCTTACACTGTTATTTACTCTCTATTTAAAAAAAATCTGTACTTTCACAATGATATTCTTGATATCACAAATAATGATATTCTAATTTTTTCTAATATACATCACAATGACTATATAGGCAGAAAAGTAATGTTTGCCTATGTGCTACCGGAATTAACATACTACACTTGAAGGAACATTGATTTATATAATTTGCTCATTTAGAGACTAAAACCTGAAGCCTTATGAAATTGACTATTTGTGACCAAGCCCAACTCGCCTCACTGCTGTGCAGCTCCCACCCGGTTCTGTGCTCGCAGAAGCGGGTCCAGCAGAGGAGACACTGAAGGGAGGTGCTGTCTGGCGTCCTGAAAGGACAAGGGAACTTTGTCCGGAGATGCTGGGGAGACAGGCCAGTGAAGACAGTAGCGCACTGCTGTCTCTCCACTCTGCCCACTCTAACCAGAGCTTGTAGTCATTTTACATATTGGATTTCCACCGAAGGCTTTATCTGAAAAAGCATTTGACTGCTAAAATTTGAAAACCTGGGATAGCCAATGCGTGGCATTCTGAAGGCTGAAAGTGGAGGCTGTGGCCAGCCCGAGCCATGCACGGCCTTGGGGGACTTTCTGAAGTGTTCATACCTTGCTCTTCAGGAACTTCAGGGATGTTTTGAGCAAGGAGAGGTGTGATCAGAGCTCTCTTGGTTTTCTCTGTGAAAATGGTCTATTTCAGGTCTTGAAAAGAGACCAGAATTGGGGAGTTACAGCAATAATATAGTCTCCACATGCCAAAGATTTGAATTCACCAGATGTGTACTGGGGCATCAGTAGTGACTGGGGGAGATGTAAAGGGAGATGACGCAGTTTCTGCCCTTACGGGGCTTCTAATCCAGTGGGAGTCAGATACAAAATAATTACTATAGTCAAGTGTACGGCAGAAGTGAATAATGCTGCACATTACCTCCACTGAATGCTTAGTCGGCTCTGGTTCTGAGTACTTTACATGGATGCTTTCATTGAATTCACTCAGCAGCTTTGTGGGGCAGAATTTTTGTTCCCCCTATTTTACAGGAGTAGAAATAGACTTAGAAGCGTTAAGTTACTTTTAGGAGCCAGCCCCTAACTGCTAAAAACAGGCTGGAATTTGACGGTGTGACGTCAGGACCCATGCTATCAAGCCTTTGCTGTTCTGTCTTCCTGGGAAGTTGAAGAGCAGAGACATTGGAGGAGGCTGGGGATGGGGAGATAGTGAGGGACGGGGAGGAAGGAAGAGTCAGTATTCCAAGCCTTGAGACTGGCAGCTGTTTGGTGACTTCAGCAGAGAAAAGGTGCTAGAAGGAAGGGTAGGTTATTTCTGTTTATAGCAGATTGAGACAGAGAAATATTCAAAATAAGAGACCAAGCAGACAGTAGGGATAGTTTCAGAGACGAAGATGTTGACCACAGTAGTGACAATTACTTAACCATGTTCCGGCACCATCCTCAGTACTTCTGTGGATGATCCGTGCGTGCACGCACGCGCGCACGCATGTGTGTCCCAGAAGCAGGTGTCACTCGTTCTGTTCACAGGCAGCTGAGCTGGCCCCACACAGCAGCAGCAAGTGGGCACCAGCAGTCCTGAGCCCAGAGCCCAGAGTCCATTCTCTCTAGGACCCATCTGCGCGGCCCCCTCGATGGCTGGTCTTCAGGAGGGCCAAGCAGCGGTGTTGGCAGCGCACCGCCTTGTTGCAGTCACAGAGGCCCAGAGACACGGGTCGGGCAGGTGTTGGCATTTCTCTAACGAGCCAGGCTCACTTCTTTTTGAGAGTGAGCAGCTCACACAAGGTATCTGAGGCTCAAAAGCCACAGGTGTGTTTACATGAAATGTTCACTAGTAGGGCTCTAGAATTCTCATGGTCACGTTTTTAAAGGACAGAAGTATCAAAGCAGATACTTTCCACCTGCTGCAGGTTTCACACAGCTGCCCGAGACTTAAAAGAACCATGTAAGGAAATCAGCCAGCACATGGCAGCCGCGGAAGAGCCGCCTCCCGCTTAACGCTCTCCTTTTCAGGGCATGGTGGCTGTGTCCGGCAGTTTGTCCGTGCTTCTGGATTCCATTATCTGTGCACTCGGCCCTTTGGCGTGTCTGACCACACAACTACCGGAACTGAACGGCTGTCCCAAGCAGGTCTTGGTGAGTTTTTCCTGGGTTGGGGGCAGACCCCATGTAGGCTGGAGGGGCCCTGCCTCAGTGAACCCTGTCGGGCAGGAGGTCGTGGAGCGTGGTGCTGTTGTGAAGGCACACGGAGCTCTGCGTGCAGCTGGAAAACACCCCCTCCCCAGAGAGCGCTCTGGGAGGCGCAGCCAAGCCCAGGAGGGACGGCCAGACCCGTTTTCCTCTTCACTCCCGGCGACACAGAGCAGCCCCGGGTGCCCCAGGCGGCGGCGGCGGCGGCTGCTGCTCTGGTTTTCTTCCCGAGCGAGGAGGCACATCTCAGGGAGCGGAGGTAAAGTGTTCTTCAGCTGAACCGTCTGTCCTTGTTTTGCAGTCAAATACACTAGACAACATTGCCTACATCATGCCTGGACTGTGAGCACAGAGGACCCGGGCAGAACCTTATCCTCCCGCCTTCTGGTTTATGTGCTGACTGTTCCTGATCCCTTCGCCAGCCTCCGGGTGTAGCTTTTACATTTTTATATACAGACACACACACACATATATGCATATATATATATAAAATGTACAATATAAAGATGTATATATATATAGGATTGTAACTACTTTGCTTTTAATAATTTTATGAAATGGCAAGGGTTTAGCCAAGAGGAAACCTTGGCATGAATATGGGCTTGGGATTCTTTTTTCTCCTGTGGTAGATATATCTGCCTTAAAAATCAGTGTAACCTGGGGGCTTGTGTGGGTGCCAAGGGCATCTGTCCACGGATGGCTACAGTGTGATTTCGTCCCAAACTCAGTTGCACTCCAGCCCCATCACTGACCATCTGCCTTACCTGTCTGACTGCCTGAGATGTGAGAAGAGAGACTAAGGGAGAGGTTAGCTGACTGACGGCACAAAGCCTTTCAATTTCAAGTGACCTGGGTGGGAGGTGACAGCATCCTTCCCATCTTCTATTCTTACAAGGGTTTAGGGGGACTTAGTCAGGACTCCTTCCAGTTCCTGCTGAACAGGTGTCTGAGACTCAGAACGTATCATAATCATTGGCAGCCTGATAAGAGAGAGGCCAAGAGGTTACGTGTGCCCTGGCAGCCCCAACACCTCAAGAGAGGGTATAGGTGTCGGTGCCACCGGCGGACCTGCATGGACGGCGGGCTGACAGTGCCTGGTCTGCAGGATTGAGAGCTGATTCTCTTCCGCTGGCAGCATTAGCGTAGCCACTGAGCCAGTTGCTTGCTGGTGATGGAGACGGCCAGCCAAGCGGCGCTCCTGGGCTCATCTGCTCCCCGGTGGGCAGGTGCCGTGTTCTGCCTCCTGCATGAGTGAGTGGCGGAAAACTGGCGTGGTGCCCACGGAGGTTTATTTATGTGAGCGTGTGAATGTATGTTTTAATTATGTGTATTTAACTCTTTAAATCGCTTCGATTTTAATTTATCCTGTAAATTCTGTGTATATATAATTTAATAACAGCCTCCACCAGCAACAGCATGTGAAAGATAAAGATTTGTCACTTGTTCCTTCTTCTAGCCTCCTCTGAAAACCCCCAATCATCCGCATTTTTAAAAAGTGTTCTGCTTCAAAAAGGAATCATTATGTTGAGATTCTCATTCTTTGTCAAGAACTTCATAGTCTCCAATAATGTCAAGAAAGTAAAATTAAAAGGAATGTCACCATTCCCAATTGCCCTTATTTCCAAAGACCAGAGTTTTGCTTCCCGGTTGCAGAGAAGATAGTTGAGTGTTCAGGGTTGCTTTTAAATTCGGTGTGAGAGTCCCTGCCAAAAACAGTGTTTCTTCTCCTGGCCTCGACAGCACTCCAGCATCAGCCGAGATCTTTGAAGGACAGTGCCACCAGCTGATTTAACTCCTTCCCTCTCCCCGCCCGTGTGGTCACGGGGCTGTTTCTTAAAGGTGTTCTTGCCACTCGATGCTTTTCTCAGCTCAGAGCAGTTTTGAGATTTAATTGGGGAAGCGGAAGGGAACATTTGGGAACCCAAGTGGAGAAGAGAAATGTTGGTTTGATTTTTATGTTAGAGCTGGTCCCTGCCTCATCCAAACCTGTCCAGGTCTCATGTTTGACAGAGTACCAAGGAGGGGCCTTGAAGACACGGGTCAGCACAGGAGGGTCAGTCTGTCCGTTGTCCTTTGTACGTAGTTAATGAAATCCTGAGGAGGACCTGCTTTTTGTTTTTCCTTTGAAACTCAGCCCTGTCGGATTTGTATTTAAAGTTTATACACATTTGTATAATAATCTGTACCTGTGGTATTTGGTACTATTAGAGGCAAAACTTTGGATTCAGACCTTCTTGCAATTTTTATATCATTTTATTTTGTTTTCTAAATAAATTCTAGTGGTTTGATCCAAATCCCATTACAGTTGTATAAAGAAAATTTTGTACTTATATTATTAAAAATCACATTTTTAATATTTGTAGTCCAGTCTCAGGTATCTTTTCCCAGTTGCTACACAATTTTAAACCTGTATGCTACCACAATTTTCTTAAAACACATCAGTCTGTCTGGAGCAGCGTTCGCATGCCTGATCTCAGCCGCTCTCCTAGCAGACACCTTGCTCTGTCTGACTCTTACCTATAGAGGCGCTGTTCCTCTCTTATGAGATGCAAAGCCAGTGACTGAGCGTGGCGCTGTTCATTGGCAGGTGAAATTTCATGCACAGCAGGGCACTGGCCCAACTCAAGAAAGTATCTGTGAGGCTTACATAAGGGTCCAGTCTGAATCATGTGCTTAAATATATTTCATACTTTTTCAGTACTGTCCAGACTCAATAAGTGATGGTTGGGTAAGTCGTTGAAATTTTTACAGCCTTTTGAAGTCCCATCTATAAAAGAGTGTCAGCGTCACCGCCAAGCCTACAGATGGCCAGTCTGATATAAATGTTTAGTAATACTGTAAACACTGAATTAATGAAGAGTTAACCTTTCAAGGTTAAAATTCCAGTAAAACACAAGATACCCAATAGTGAACTAGTATGATTTCTTCAAAAGCTAACCTGATGGAGAAGCAATACGAAAAGACCACCATACCACCATATTGCCGAGTGATTATTATATATGACGATGATTGGCATGTTTAATCTCATTAATTCCTCCCCCTATGAGTATTAGGTTCTTTACAAATAAGGAGAGAGATGCAGACAGATGGAAAAGCACTCCTAAGTGTACATGGCTAGTAAACAACAAGGCTGAAATGAGCTGACCCCAAAGCCCTGGGGTCTTCTACCCCAAGACACTTTCAAAGTTAAGTTCTGTACAAAATGATCAGAATCCTTCTCCACTATCTACAGTTCTGAGTAAATGCGATTGTACAAAAACAGACCTTTTCATTGTGCAACTGTCCTTTTGTCCTCGCTGGCTTTTACTATAACAGCCCTCACTTATTTTGTCATGTTACTGTCTTTAAATTTTGGACACATGTATCTTGATTTTTGTCTAAAAAAGTGCTTAAAGGATATAACATCACATTTATGTCATTTGTCAATCTTAAGGGACTTAAGATTTGATATAAGTATTGCTAAAACACTTCAAAGGAAAAATTAAGAGACTTACTAAATGTTCCTGGTTAGCAAACACTTTTAATCAGTTTTGTCCTTCACTTAATGTTTGCCATTTATATTCCCTATATAGTGTTGACAAAAGCCAAAGGCTGTTTTCTTGTTGACTATAAAGCCAAGATCTGCCTGTAACTGCTTTAAACCGGAGTGGTGCAAGAAGACGAGTTTCTGGTACATCACCACCCAATGTGGGTGTTTCAAAGGTGCTTAAAGGAAGAATCCAAAGGCAGTTCACGCCGAAATATGCCCAACAACCAAGTAATGTGCTTAAAATGAAGAAAGGCATGGAAGGTACCTGGCATGAAGGCCATCTTAAATGTACCTCCACCCTCATAGTCCAAAATACCTTTATTGAAAGGTAGATTCATTTAAATTTTCATGTTAGTCATTGTGCTGACAGCAGCAGGAAGGAAAGTAGAGAATCCCAGCCCTCTTGAAGCGTCTAGACTGGGGAGGGCGGGCATCTATTAACAGGTTTCAAAGTGCATGATTAAAACACCTCTAGGCTTGCCTGGTGGCCTAGCAGATAAGGACACTGGACACAGTCCACCTACAATCCAAGGATCCAGGATCGAACCTGGGGGCAGAAAGAACCACCAAGATGAACAACTAAAATATGTTTCTTCCTCCTCTGCGCCTGCCTGCACGTTTCCTTCTAAAAACAAAAACAAAACTACTTCCAAGCACAGGAGTACATCAATTCCAGTTTTATATTGTGCAGTGACAATGTCAAGCACCACGGCTGCTCAGACAGGTTAATGTGAAAGTGGTTTAAGTTCTAATACAGGTTTTCTATTACCTGAAACTTGGGCAGAGTCAGTTTATTAGTCTTGCAGATTTAAAAACCACAGACACGATCAGTAAATGCTAAAATACCTAAATAACCCAAACTGCCAAGACAGTAGTTACTGTACCTTTAGGGGTACATGTCATTAGAGAAAGAATCCTGGGCCAGATAACTAGAGCACAGGCAGCGAATCTGGAATACACACAGGAAGGGTGAGGTGAAGTTACGACGCTGGAACCGCCCTGGTGGAGCAGCAGTTGGGTCAATCATTTCTGAAGGACAAAGGCCACGTACTCCTGGGTCCCGGGGGTGGGGGGGCACCCAGTGTGAACAACTAAAAAGTTTCCACCTCTCTTCCTACCTACTTGCCTACTACTGCCTTCATTCCTGTCTGCACCTTTCCTTTAAAAAAAGAAAAAAAATCACGAAGTTGGGAGGTGCACCCTCGTGGCTCAGGTGACAGGCAGCCAAGGTGCAGGCCACCCAGGCAAAGTCCAAGGCCCTGGGGTCGCGGGCGGGGATAAAAATTACAAAACTGAGGAATTCCTTGGTAATTCTTAACTGGGAGACCCCTGCTGTACTGTGTGGGGGGCGCTCCGCAAGGTTTAACTTACGCCTCTGCTTTTTTTCCTTCAGAAAGACTGGTTTTCTTCAGATTCTCAAAGGAAACTGATCTAAAAAGAATCTTTCACTAATTCCATGATCCAGGACAGCGGAAGCTTGCTGTCTGAATCACAGCAAAGGCAAGACAGACGAGTCCCTGGCCGCCACTCGGCGAGTGGCTGGCTCCTCGTGCCGAGGGGTCGCGAAGCCTCGGTCCTAGTCGCCTGCGGGCTGCGATGATAGAGTCCTATCAGGGCAGGAGACGACTGGCTGGAGAGGCTGTCGATCCCAGGGGCGGGTGTGTGGTCACAGCGACACCCAAGGGCTTAGACACTAAACAGGAGAGCTAGCCCAGCTTGCCGTGTCACTTAGCCAAGTCATTTCCCGGGTCTCAAATACGCTTTTCCTGACATGTAAAGCAGCGTCAGACCACGCCCCTAAAACTTCACTGGGGCGCGGCCTGGTGAGACCACGCCCTCAGGCTCCACTCCCCGCCCCCTCCGCCCTACGTCGTGCGTGACGTCCGCCGACGCCAAGTAAGCCGCCGTGAGGTCATCGGCCTCCGCCTGGGCCGCCCGAGCTCCACGTCAGGGGCGGGGCCCGTGGCCAAGCTCCAGCCTCCCGCCGCCCCGCCGGCGCCTCCTCGCGGGCTGTCCGGCGAGTCACGTGACGGCTCGGCGGCGCTGGCGGTTGCTGTCAGCTGATTCCCCGGGTTGGTGGCAGTGCAACCGCGGCGATGGATTTTCTCCTGGGGAACCCGTTCAGCTCCCCAGTGGGACAGCGCATCGGTGAGTCCCCGGAGCCCCGCACAGCCCCGCCGCCGAGCTCCGGCGCGGCCTCGGCCCCCCAGAGTCACCCCTGGTCCCCAGTCACACCCGGGAGGGCGGCTGGAAGGGGGACGAGGCTGGCGCGTCTCTCACCGACCTCACCCCGCCCCGCCTCCCTCCCACTTTGATTGACAAAAGCCGTGGCCCATTAGAAAGCCTCGACTAGTGATGGATGCTTACGGAAGCCAATAGCTAAAGAGAGTGGACGGGCCCAGGTGCCGGTTCGGCCAATTGTGCGCCTGCTGGGGTCCCGAATCCTGGGCAAAAGTTTTGGGAGTTAAAAGGACGGCGCATTTTTGCGGTCCTAGAGCCCCTCGGCTGCTTGCTCCCGCTGGTCGCTCCCCAGGCCGGGTCGCGCCGGCTAGGCTCTTGCCGGCTCCTTTCTGGCTCGCCGGGCTCTCTGGACACGGATACCTGAGAAGCGCTAGAGGTCCCTTCTCCCAGGAGCGACTCGGGCTCGGCGTCTGGGCGGGCAGCCCTACATCTCCCCAGGCCCGAGCCACACGCGGGGGAACCCGCTCGACGGGGCTGCCGGCCCTCATACAGAGGTCCGGGCGCGCCTGCCCGCCTGCCCGCTCGCACCAGCCATCAGACCAGCCGCAGAGGGTGGCGGACTGAGCCGGGAGTGATCCCAGCACCTGATCCAACTCCCTGGTCTCTCCGTGGCCGAGACAGCCGAGCACGGAGGCCCGGAGACGCCGCTTTCCCAAGTCCAGGCTGCTGGCTCTTGCCCGCATAGGGGATAATAATGGGCCCTACCTCCCTGGGATTTTCGGGAAGATGAAATTCCTTAAGGAATGTAAAGTACTCAAAAGAGGGCCTGGCACGTGGCCAGCGCGATAGGAAAGAAAGTGGTGATTATTTTCATTCTAACTGAGGACCACGAAGTGGGGCGTGGGGGTGGGGCCGTCAGGCACACCCATAGGGCATAGCCCAGACTCCTAATGCTCCGCGGGGACAGCCTGCAGGCACCGCTTCTGGCATGAAGAAGCCCGCAGCCATCAGTCCAGACTGGGAAAACTGGATCCTTTCCACAGGGCATTCCTTCCGTTCTTGCTCTCTCAGAAGCCAAACCTCACCCGTCTGTCCACCTGGCTCTGTGTTGTAATCGCCGCTCACTGGGCCTGTTTGTGGCTCTCCTGACCTTATGGTAATCAGAGCTCTCCAAGAGCCGGTGACGCTGGCGGGTTTACACCCTGGGCAGCTGCCCCTGACCTGCTCCCAGCACACTGCACGCACCCCAGTGAGTCCTTGTGTGTGAGCTGAACAGAGAAAACAGCTCTCTCCTCTCATCTTTATTTCTCCAGTGTCAGACACCATTGTTTTTATCCCATGCCAAGGTTCAACTTCCTACTTATAAATATCTATCTGGCCTTCAATAGCAGCCACATCTTTCTGAGACTTTCGAGAAAAGCTCAACCAGGCTCCAGGCACTAACTGGTCAAAGAAAATTTAGCTTTTCTCCTTACCCTAAAGGGTTGCCTGTCTTAAGCAAGAAGTACTCCATCTAAAGAGAATGCTACAAAATCATAATACCTTAGACGGCAAACCAAATTTTACTACAGGAAGGCACCTTACCCTTCTCCCAGCTCTAGACTCATTGGAATCCCTGGAAGGGCTTGTTAACAGAAGGCTGCTGGCCTCCCCACCCCACCCCAACTTCTGGCCTTCTAGGTCTCCAATGAGCCCAAGAATTTCTAAGACGTTCCCAGGTGATGCTGTTGCCTCTGAACTGGAAACCGCAGGTCGAGACCTCTGTTCTCGCCCATCTCCTTCATTTCACACAGGAGCAGACGGGCCCAGAGACAGGAAGGTGGAGACTTTCCAAGACCCCAGTGAATTGTTAGTGGGTTAAGCTGAACTCCCCAGATCCACTGAAATTTGAACCAATGCTGAAGCAGCTCCAAGAGTAGAGTTAAATGAAGGTGGGCTGCCATGTGTCAATGCCCTGCTATTCTTTTAGATAAAGTGCCACTGCTTGTCCGTATGACCAGCAGCCTAGTACTAGCTGCTTGTATTTCTGCACACCAGGCCCCTTTTTTACTGCAGGAGAAGAATCAGCTCAGGGCCACCAGCCCCAGCCTGTGGAGAGCAGAGCCTGTAGAAGTGGGCTCCCTGGGCAGAGTGGCTTCTGCTGCCCGTCAGGAAGGGGTGTCACCATCCTCCCTTATTCACACCTTTGGGGCTACTGCTCCCTTCGCTTGGTATGCCCTTCCTGTGGGCATCCCTCAAAGCCCTGGGCATCGTCAGCCCCTCCCTGAGGCCTTTTCTGACCCCCCTCAGACTCTACCATCGTTTCTGTGCTCCCGTCACCATAGCGTCTCTGCTTTTAGATGCAGCACCTGCTTCCATCTGGGTGGAAGGGGATCAGCACAGCCTACCCCAACATCGGTACAAGAATGAATGAGGTGCCCCCTGGGCAGTACCTGGCACGCGGCACATGCATGTGACACAATTGCTCTTGCTCCTGTCATCACTTTTACCATCCACACCATCGTCACACTAGGTCTCGCCTCCCAAGGTTCACAGGCCCTCGGGGTACAAGCCAGGCCCTCTCTCACCCTTACACACTGCCTCTGGCCCACCATGCTTGCTTGGAATTGACATTTGTCCAGTTCGCCAAGACCCATAGCTATTGTTCTGCCCGCAGATTGGCTTTCCTGATTGTGATGTGCACGTGGGTCGCTGCACTTGTCCAGGTAACTCACCCTTATCTGTTAGTAGGCGAGCTTCCCAAGGGCAGCTGCTTATGGCTAGGAGGACACAGAGAATTAGGACAAGGTGCTGTTGACAAAGCCCTCTTCTTCTAAAGGTTTCAGAAGGCTTTCCAGTTGTTCTCTGACAGCAGATCTACTGGCCGCCTTTTATAGACCGATGTCAGAAGGCCATCCCCGGACCCCGTTTTCCATTCTGGCTGTCAGCTCACTCCTGGCCATGAGTCAGAGACCCAGCTGACTCATGAGTGCAAGGTGCCAACAACACACTAAATTCAGGCAAGGTAGAATTGTAAACAAAGCGAAGGGACAGACGAAGCAAACCAGCCCTTGGACACTTGCAGTAGAACTGAGGTGACCAATAAGGAATGGGACTGGGGACATTAGTAGTGACATCAGTAGTGGCAGAGCCCACTGGACAATGGTGAGGAACACTTGTGACTCAGTGGGGGGCAGGGTGTGTTGACATATAGCTGAGGAATGGAGAACCTACTCATAGGAGTTTATTTAAATGTGTAGAATAAGTTGCTACAATAAAAAAGTAAAATAAATAAATATGGGCAGCCCCTGGGGACCGGCCCCTTGCAGTGGGCAGGGTGGGGCACAGGGTGGGGGGCTGCATAGGACAAGACTTGTGCTCAGAGCCTAATACCGAGCCCTGGGTGGGTGGGAGAGCTGCCCTCCCTGTGACCAGAGAGTCCCTGGTGGAGTGCCTGAGACCAGGAGGGAGAAGACCCCCACCCCAGGTACCACATTTCGGGAGTGGTGAGCTGGAACCAGACACTAGTGACGTTGTCCAGGGGCACTGGGCCTGGAAGCTGGAGCCCTGGATCTTGCTCCACCTCTGCTCCTGACTGTGTCACATTCCTGCTCCACCGCCATCCCATACCTGTAACCCAGAGGTGCTGTGCTTCTCCCTCTATTCCCGGGGGGTCGTCAGGGAACAATGGAGGGGGCAGGGGAGGACAGGGAAGGGCGGGTGCTGGAGGGAGGCGGGGAACTGATGGCCTTTGTTCAGCAGTCCTGGAACTGACTTCGCCAGCGGGTGATGTTTCAGGAGAAAGACTTGGGTGCCCGCGTAAATGGCACCTTTCAGAGATGGGAGGGACCTTGTTGGGTCATGCGCTTCCTCCATGAAGGCCGTGGCGAGGCCAGCGGGGACAGGGTGGTAGAGAGGATCCTGTTTGGGCTGGCAGGGTGGAGAAAGCCAGGCTCTGCAGAGGCCAGATAGCGCCTGCTTCCGGTTTGTGGGTCAGACGGGCTCTGTTGCAACTCCGGCTCCGCCACTACCGCCCCGAAGCAGCCAGGACAGCATGTCCACGCGTGGGCGCCACTGTTGTGTTGATGGCCTCTGCAGTAGGAGTTGTGTGCAGTTTTCCCGTGCCGTGAAATATTATTCTTTGGGGTTTTTTTCAACCATTTGTAAATGTAGAGACCGTTCTTCACTCAAGGGGCTATCCATGAATTTGGCCAGTGAGTTCATAGTTTGCTGACCTTTGGGTCCAGCCAAGGGCAGGATCATGGAAGAGAGTGGTGTTTTGTTTTGTTTTGTTTTAAAAGAAAGGTGCAGGCAGGCAGGCAGGAAGAGAGAGGAGGAAGAAGTGCTTTATTTATTTAGTTGTTCATCTTGGTTGTTGACCCCTAGGTCTTGAACCTGGGGCTTTGGGAGGTGTGTGGACTGCGGCCAGTGAACTTAACCGCTATGTCCTCCTAGGAGAGTCTTCCTCAAAGTGGGGTCCCAGGCACCCACATGCCGGCCCTGAGCCTGAGTCAGAATCTAACCACTGACACTGCCAGGCAGCCTCCCGCCCTGAAGCGCAGCCTCCCTGGTGCTGACCCGGGTCGAGTCGACGCCCCGTCCTGCGGATAAGAGGGAGGAGTGACTAGAAACAACGCCAGCACCGCACATGTCCTCAGCGGTCTTCGGAGCTCCAGAGTCAGATCCGACGCCCGTCCTGGTTCAGCCTTCACCGGCTTTCTTACCGGCAGCGGGTTAACCTCCCTCTCTGTTCCCCAGTTTCCCGAGAATCCCACGCCTCTCAGATGGCGGTGTCCTGGGCCATGTTGTCAAGCACTGGGCCAGGTCCCTGCCAGACAGTAAGTGCCCCCAGTTGTTGGCTGTTGTAACTTTTCACTAGTGTCGTCGGCCTTCCTGGGGAGTAGTCTGTTAGTGGCAGAGCCAGGGAGCCAGCCCAGGGCCTGGCTCCAGTCAGCCTCTGTTGGTCTTGGTGGCGCTGGAAATGAGCAGTCCCTGGCTGGGTGGCAGCCACAGTCACTGCCAGGTCAGGTTTCCTGCTGTAGGTGGAGCCCAGTCTCACTTGAGAGTCTTTGTCTGCCCCTCCCAATGGAGCTTCTGAGTAGGTTTTGTTCCCTCACTCAGCTCAAAGAAATTAAAGTGCTTGTAGAAAAAAACAAAAACCCCATTGTCTTCTAATTAGCTTGGGGCCATCGGTCCATGAGAAGCAAGGGTTCAGGACAAGGTAGCCTGCTCTCTCCTTACAAAGAGTCTGCACAGAGGTGAGGGCTCTCCAGATTTCTGTCCTCAAGGCGTTGCCTTTGTGATTTCTATCTGCCCCGTGCCACCTTGAATTCTGTTTCCGGAGTCTTCCTTTTATTGGCTCGCCTGTTAAATTTTTACCGTAGTGAGCCCTTGTGGCTCAGGCGCTAAGCCACTTGCTGGGTCGTAGACCATGTAAAGCTCAGGGACCCAAGCTCTAGACCAAACAAAGAAAAAGTAATTCCTTGGTGCACCTTGGTGGAGTGGCGGTTGGGTCAGTCACCTCTGAAGGAATGTACATATATCTGGGTTCAAGTCCCAGGCCCCAGGGAAACAACTAAATCAAAATTAAGATGCTGCTTCTTCCTCTCTTTCTTCCTGCCTGCCTACTTGCCTTTCTTCCTGCCTGCACCCTTCCTTTTAAAAAAAAAAAAATGTGCTTCCTTCTAATGCTTCTTCCTTCTCTCCCTTAAAAAAAGAAAGAAAAAAAATTAACCTCATCCTGTAGAATTATATTCATTAAATCTTTAACTTAAAAAGTTTTTTTAGAATTCTTATGCACAATGTATTTTTTTTTCTTTCCATCCCTGGATCTGTGACTTTTACAGCCTGTGCCTTATTCCGCCTGCGCTTCGGAGGGGGCGCTTATGTCTGGCAGATCTCGACTTCTGTGTTCCAGTTCGTGGTTTGTTTGTATGTTTCCTATTCTGCATTAAAGCAAATATTCCATCTGAAAGTGTCTTTATGTTTGCCCTGTGCCCCTAAGAGGACCCTGGCTGACCCACTCTGGTCACCCCACTTAGGCAGTCTGAATGGACTCAGCTAGCCCTGACCCTCCCTGCTGCTTCCCCCTGACAGGTGAGAAACCTCTGAGGTCTTGAGGGACATGGGAAACTCAGCAGGTGCTAGAGCTCTGGAAAAAGGCCTTGGAGCTCACCTGCTGTGCAAGACCCAGGGGTAGGAACTGGGCTTCACTCAGGACAGGGCAGGTAGAGAAGGGAAGGGAGGAGCCAGGGAGGCCGAGACCAAGAGAGTAACAAGACAGAAGAGTTCCCTGTTCGAGCGGAACATGTCTGCACTGATGCGATAGATACCCTGGAGTGGTTAGTTTCTATGTGTCGATTGGCCTGGCTGTGGTACCCAGATATTTGGCCAAATCTTATTCTAGATGTTTCTGAGATTAACATTTATGAGTGAACTTTGAGGAGAGCAGATTGTCCTCCGTGGTGTAGGTGGGCCTCGTGCAATCTGTGGAAGCCTTGACAGAAGAAAGACTGGGTTCCCCAGAGCGGGGAATCCTGCCAGCCTGCTAGGCATTGGACCTGAGCTGCATTCGTTCCCAAGGTCTCCAGCTTCTAGCCTGCCCTGCAGAGTTTGAACTTGTCAGTCTTCCACATTCATATGAACCTGTCTCTTCAAATAAATCTCTCTTGACGGCTGGAGATGGATGGGCGGGCGTGAGAGAGAGAGTTGTTGGGACCTCGTTTACATTCACAGGTTGAGGGAGGCAGAAAAAGACATCAGATACCATAACCAGTCACTTCAAGCCTCTTCTTTCCCCACCTTGATTCCTCTTACCTGGGTAGGTTTTTAACCTTTTAAAACCCTCCTTCCTCTAACTGAAAGTTTCTTCAGTTAGGTGCTGTAGTATGTTACTTTAGCTTTCAAAACTGGTGTATTGCAAAAGTAGTATCTGCCGGGAGATATTTTAGAGTTCTTCTGTGGTTTGTGGTTACAAAATGACAAGGAAGAGGAGGCAGCCAGGGTTTGAGGAAGGACTGCCTAGCAACTTCGGAAACTGCTGGAATTTTCCATGCTAAGTCTGGGAAGAGTTGTGCATTCGGAAAGTAGGCTACAAGGCAGTTTGCCAGCTTTAAAAAAAGGCTTCTGTATGTATCCAATTTAAAAATCTGTTTTATAGGCATGCTTAAAGTGTTCAGAGTTTTTTGGTTGATATTTTTATAGTTGGTATGTTTTTTTGGTGCTTGCTGTGTGCATCTGAAATACACTGAAAAATGCCTTGGAAATACACCTCACGGTTCTTCTCCTGGAAGGTGGCGCTTTGGTTGTTCCCGTTCTGCGGAGGAGGCACTGAGGCACAGAGCGGTTCGCAGTTCTCTCAGCCCCGCACAACTAAGTGCTTAAGTCGGCTCTGGAACTGGTGTTATTTTGTGTCCAGATCCCACGTTCATAACTTTTTCACCGCATTGTTTTCCCTTAGAATTGAAAGAAACTTAAATCTGCCAGGTTTTTTTTCCCTTTTTACCAAAGAGGAAGGAAGGATGGGGCACCCTGGTGGCTTAGCAGATATGTCCGCCACCACCAGGTGATGTAGTCCACACACATCCCAAGGACTTGGGTTCATGTCCTGGGGCTGGGGGAACAAGCAAGATGAACAATTAAATAAATTAAATTAAATGCTTCTTTCTCCTTTCACTTCCTACCTGCCTGCCTCTGCTTGCCTTCTTCCTACCTACACCTTTCCTTTGAAAAATAAAAACAAAAACAAAAACAGGAGTGAAGGCAGGCAGGCAGCAGGCTGGAAGGAAGGGAGCAGGAGGAGGAAGAAGTAATGTAAGTATGTGTTTGTCTGTGGTTTGTTTTGATTGGGGCTCTCTCCGCTGACCTTCCTGCTGGGGTAGGAGCCTGAGCTAAGATGTTTGTTGGGCCAGAGGAGCACTTTCCTGGAAGGAGGGCACCCCCTGAAGGAGGCCTGAGGAAGTGCTACCCAGCATCCTGCCACCAAGCTCAGGGAAGCCCCCACACACACTGACCCCCAGTCCCCTCCTCTCCTCCTCTTCATCCTTCATGATGCATCACTGATTGACTCTTCCACACCTGTGCTTCCTCCTCAGGAATGGCCCTCCACCCTCTGGCCCGCAGCCCCTGCTCTGTGCTCTGCTCAGGTGGCACCTCCTCACTCAAGCCTGGGGTTCCCTCTTTGGACCTCACCCCTTCTCCAGCTCCCAGCTCCCACAGTGCCCTTGCTGAGTCACATTCCCTGTTGCTTTGTTTGTACTGAAACATTTGCCATTACCCTTCCTCCTCCAGGGCAGGGATTCTGTTCTCATCTCTGCCCCTGGGCACCTGGCAGGGTGCTGGGGGAGCCACCGCTGCCCAGAGTGCGCAGGAGGGTGAGGGGTGGAGGGGGACCGGGCGGGAAGGTGCAGGGATGCTGTCAGATGGGAGCTGGAGGGGCCCGAGGGCTGGAGAGGGAGGCAGATGGTAGGTTCCCAACAGCCTGTGTTTACTCATGAGTATTTCAGTGCTTCTCAGAGATGAGGATGGAGCCGTCATTACAATGCCACACGCTTTGAAAGTATGTAGTTGTGCTTTTTAAAGCCTGAGATAGAAAAGACGAGAAAGAAACCTCCACAGAGGCTAACTGTGGTCCCTTTGGCATGAGTAGGTGACTTTTAGGATGGAAGATGACATACAGTAAATGTGACCAAAAAAGGAAAATGGCTTTGTGTGAGCCCAAGCTGGGGGACAGTCGTGAGAGGAGACTCTCAGAAACCATGCCCCTCTCACCCCTCCTCCAGAGCATGGTGTCACCGTTTCTTTTCATGGTCAGCAAATCCCGGCCCACCCACCCCTGGTGGGAGCCCCGCCCCCAGTGGGTTGAGTCTAGACTGGGGTTGGGCCTGCTGCGGTGGCCTTGACCTTGAAGACAGTTCCAAACTGGTTACAAACTATAGTTCACCACAATGGAGCATAAATGAAGAACTGCCGCTGAGCTCTGACAGGTCTGTCTTCTTCTAGAAGCCACACCCCATATCAGGGCTTCAGGAGAGGGAGCTTGGCGTTAGTGGGCTCTACACGATGAGACTGCCCTGGGCTGTGCGGACCCAGCAGTGATAGGCAGCAGGCAGGCATCCTTCACGAGCCTTCCTCTCTGTTGCCCCCGAGGGAGGCCAGGCGAGGGGGAGAGGACCCTGGGGGCTCCCGTGCCCTGTCCTTCCGCGGACCGAGCTGGAGAGTTCGTGGGTTTGCATCTCCTCATTCTCCACTGGGCATCACCTGGCCTGTGCACAAAGAGACTCTGGGTGGTGACACAGGAGGAGGTGCGTATGCAGTGAGTGCCGGTCATTTGTCACTTATCCATGATGTCACAGTGTATAACAAGTGACACAATGTGCCCAGTGGTGGCAGCGCCGAGGAGCTGACCTGGTATAGGGCCTTCGAAGACCAGCGACTCATTTCGTCCGCACGCGCAGGTCCAGATCTCCAGCACATAGCGTCTCCGTGCCTGCTCTCTCTGTCATGGCTTTTGACCTTTTGTAATGTCACCCATGGCTCCCACTGGACCGGAGACTTCCCGAGGGCAGGCCAGGTCCTCTTTGCTCACCGCTATCTCCTGGCCTGATGACGAGTGCTGAGTGTTTGAGAGGCATGTACCATAGCGGTTGGGAGAGTGGATTTGGAGGCCAGGCCTCCTTGGGCTCGAATCTCTGCTCTGCACCCTGCAGGCTGCCACCAGGGACAAGTGGCTGGCCCGTGTTCCCCTCAGCTTGCTAGGGCTATGGCAACGGTGAGCTGAGGTTGTGCCCAGGGAGGGCGCCACTGGCAAAGGTGTCATTTATGTCCTGAGCCTGACTGAGTGGGAGAAAGTTGAAGGCCCAGAGACGTGAAGAACCAGGCACACAAAGGGAGAGCGGCGACTGACTGGCCAGTCCCAGCGCTCCCTCTCAGCCCTGACAAGTTCAGGTTTTGGCCCTCGGGCATTGGGATCCTGGACAGTTTCTAGGCAGAGAGAAGTCCTGGTTAGCGTCATGCTTTAGAGGAGTATAGTGGTCGGGGCCAGGCCGGCCACAGTGCTGGGGCAGCACCCGAGCTGTTGCCATGACGGTAGTGGGGGCCACCCTGAGGCCGGCCCATGGGGTGACTGACAGGCACTGGGCCTGGTGGCTGGACGTGCCGGGGAGCTGGGACAGTGGGGGGCCACTCAAGATGCTGACCACGGAGGCTCTGAGCCGCCCGCTCTACGGCCTTCTTCCAGGAGAGGAGCCAGGCTTCTCCTCCGAGTGTCTTTGATGACATGACACTTCTGCTCTCGGCCAAGTCACGGTCCTGGTTCTTAGCAGCTAACTGTTGCCTTTCCACCTGATGTCCTCCCACGTCATGTGGCTGAAAGTCTCAGGCCCCACGTGGCAGGCTGTCTTGTCTCAGATTCGCAGACGAGAGCACGAGACTCAGAGTTAGGAGGCGAGCCACCGCCCGGCCTGACAGCCTGCCACCATGCCCAGCACCCTCTAGAGCCTCCCGGGAGCTGGCATCTACGCCCAGCCCAAGACAGGCACTGAGCAGCCGGACCCCATGCCCCACGTCCACAAGGCAGTCAGCCCAGATGGCAGCACGGTCCTAATGGCAGGAGAGGTTGGCAGGGCCGCCTTCCTCAGGAGCTGGGACCAGAGCAAAACTGCTAAGCAGCTCCCACCAGCGGCTGAGAAGTCAGCATGTCGATTATCTTGGAACTGGTAACCACGTCACTGGTTTCATTCCCACTCTTAAAGTAGCACGTTGAGTTTCTTTTGTGGTTCACAGCAAAAACAAACATCCCCAGATGCCTGTGGGCTCCACGGCTGCCCCGTGGAAATGTTCACAGAAGCCTTAGAGCCCGCCCTGCCCCAACGCTGCTTCCAGAGCGCAGCGGCCACAGGCCCCACACACCTTTCTTCGGCCGAAGTGGCTCAGAGGGTCTTATCTCTCTTCCACCTCTATCTACTTTCCTCCCGCTCCTGTTTGGGCTGACTGGAGCCCCCTCTCCCCTCCCCTCACTCCCCAAAAAGCGCCATTCTCTGACCAGCTCTGTCCTGCTGGTACTCAGACAAAAGACTCGCACTCGCCCGGGGTGGCCTCTGCGCCCACCTGGATGCCCTGGGAGCCCGATCCTCTAATGTAAACATCGCCGCTGCCCTTAGCAGCCGACCTCTCCAGAACCTGGACATTCTCTGCAGAAGAGAGAGCCATCATGTCCAGGGTCCCGCGGGTTCGTGAGAGGAGGTACTGCTGAGAGGCCTGCTGGTAGAGCCCGGGTTCCTGGAGGAGGGCAGACAGCAGACCTCCACCCCTGTGCACCTGTAGGGTATGAGGGTTAAATCCCCTTCTGCATGTAGATGGCCAGAGGTGCCCAGCTGTTGGGCAGGGTATAAGTTAGGAAGTTAAAATAGGGTCACTTGCAAGGGCGTATAGGCCAGGCTGAGGGTTGGGAGCCTTTGGAGGGTTGGGGACAGGGAAGGCCATAGTCACTTTCAAGTTCACCCCAGGGCAGCGCTGAGGGGAAGGCAGGGGCGCCGAGGCCGGCCGGTCTCGAGGGAGAGCTATAGGCCCAGCTGGGGGTGGCAGAGGGCACAGAGAGAAGGAACCGGGTAGCTTGGAGAAAGTTTGGAATGAGCAGAATTTTATGGCACATAGATGTAGGCCAGGAGTCGGGTGACTAACCTTCAGGTCCATGTGACGGGGTCACTGAGTTGTGGCTTCTGAGGGAGCAGGTTCCGCACGGCTGATGGCCCTGCCCCGCCCCGCCCGGGGCCTGCCTCCCCAACCCCAGCTCCAAGGGAACCTGTCTGCCACTGTGGTCCCTCCCACGTGACTCAGTGTGTAAGCCCCCAGGTGGGGAATATGACAGAGAGAAGCCTCCCTCTGTGAGTAGTTGTGGGGTGAAAGGGGCCCATCCTCACCCCTCCCTGCCATCTTGGGGACAAAAGCCCTGCCCTGCACTGGAGTCTGTCCCCATGCATCCGCTACCTGGCACATGTCCTGGCTGCCCCGGTTCCCATCTGGTCACAGGATACAGGCGGGCCCCAGGCTGGACTGAAGTCAGCTCACGGAAGCCACAGGTTGAGGGCTCTGGCTGCCGGCCCAGCCTAGCCTTGCCCCCTGATGGGCCTGCCTGCCCAGCTGAAGAGGGCGCTGCCAGGCACACAGGGCTGCCCCCACCACCCGACAGGCCTGGGCTCAGCCCTCAGCCTCTCTGGGCGCCCTGGGGCCCGGGCCCTGCCTGTGGTCCACACTGCAGCCCCAGTGCCCAGAGCAGCCACCCGAGTACCGGTGCAGCAGGCGTGGGCCCCTGGGTCTCCCTGAGCCTCCGCTGTCTCTGGAACAGGAGATGAGATCGGGGCAGGTGGCAGTATCGTCACGTGGAAGAACGTGCCATGTGTCTGGGTGTGAGCTCCCCACACCTTGAGCAGAGGGGCCGACTGCAGGGCGGGCTGCGTGAGGGGGGACACAGCATCTCTGAACCGGAGGTGCCGATTAGCTCCTGCCTGTCACACACCCCTACACGTGACACAAGTGTGGGCGCGTGCTGGACCCACCACCGTGGGACTTTAAACGCTGGCCTGTGTAAGAGTGAAACTGAGAAGGGCAGTGAAGCGGCAGGGGTGTTTGCATGGAGGGATGTTTGTGGGCTTCCCAGCTGTCTATCCCCCATGGCCATCATTGGCCTGCCGCCTCCTGCACTGGAGCCTGCAGAGCGGCCAGGCCCATCCCCAGCAAGCCCACCTGCCCGCCCTGACACAGCAAAGGCCTCGACAAGCCTTGAGACTCTTGTTGCTTGCTCCTGGGCTGGAAATCTGCGGTGCCGTGTCCACGTCCTCGTGACTCTCGGGGCAATTCTAAGGGTGGTCAGTGTCACCCCAGTCTAGACAGAGCAGCCTCAGAGGCCAAGGCTCACGCCAGACCGCCTGGTGATAACAGTTCACATTGAAACCAACGGTGCCCTTGGCCTCGTTCATGGTAAAGATCGCCCCTGGAACCTGGAGAGGAAACCGGTCCGGGGCACCTCCAGAAGGGGTGCAGGCAGAGGGTGCAGGGGAACCTTGTCTGTTTTGAATCTTGTGAGTGACCACCAAGTCAAAAGATAATACAGCGTCAAAAAGGAACATTTTTACTTACAAAACTGAAAGAAGACACTACATTGTCATTTCAAAACGAGTTCTCAGTCCCTGGTTCCCTGGCCCAGCCTGTCCATCCATCGGAGGACATGTCCTCCCTGCCTCACATGCCACTGTGAGAGCCAGTGACAACAGAGAACGCTAGATAGAAGAGTTTTCACGGGGCCCACCCAGAAGCACCTCCGTCTCTCCTTGCCTCTCCCCACCCTGCACTCCTCACCACGCACCCCTCCCCACTATTTGAGTTTGTGCGTCACATCTTGTGACTTCTGGATTCTCCTCAGAGAAAGCTACTGACGGCTCCCTGCAGAGCGAGGACTGGGCCCTCAACATGGAGATCTGCGACATCATCAACGAGACTGAAGAGGGGTAAGACCGTGAGGACGGGGAAAGCCACAAGGCCAGGCCAGACGCAGGCAGAGATAGCCTGCTCCAGTGCGGCGTTGACCTTGCCTGCTGCCTCTGGCCAGAGGGCTCCCCCTGCCCCACCACTTTTGCAGCCACCAGGCGGACGCCACTGTGGCCCTGCATACCCAGGATGGGGGTGCTTCAGAGGTGGTCTGAGCCCCAATCCAGGCAACAATGTGGCGTATGAAATATTTTGGTACCAGAATCTAGTTGGACCCTCTCATCAGATGAGCATGAGGCCCAGAGAAGTCAAGTTTAAAGTCTTCTCAGTGTGCAGCTGGCCCCTGGCACTGCTAGCCCAAACAGGTCTTCCTAGGATGACGAGGCCAAGGCCAGCTGGCAACTACTTGAGTAGGAGGTGGCCCTAAGACCACCCTGCCTCTGTGGGCAGGACTGAGCTCTGGGGCCTCAGTGAGCAAGAGCAGGCTCTCACCCCACAAGACCCCTCACGGCAGGAGGCCAGGGTCGCAGGAGGGTCGCGGAGAGAAGCAGGACCCAGGTTCATCAGGCTGACCGTGGCTGAGCTGCTGCCACAAGTCAGGGTGTCTGCTCCACACCCAGGGCCCAGCCAAGACAGCAAGAGGCTCCTGACCTCTGAGCAGCCGGGTGCCCTCCAGAGGCCTTAATCCTCTAAGGCAAAGTTCTTCTAGATCCTTCCAGCAGCACCAAGCCCTCAGCTCAAGGCGAGCAGGGGTGTGGCGACCATGGCCGGCAGAGCAGCAGAGCAGGATCTCACTCTGCCTCTGGCCCTGGTTGGGGTCACACAGGCCCGCCAGATCCACCCCGCTGGGTGCAGGACAGGTCGCAGGCAGGAGCGCCACGCAGAGCCCCGGCAGCTGCCGCAGTTGAGACCAGTGCGGAGAGTTGCCCCTAGTTGCCTCATCTGGGGCAGCGTCCGGGTCCCACCATGTTGGGTCGTCTCCATCTCAGTCCAGGGAGCCTTGCCTGCTGCTTTCACTCATGCACTCACGTTGGGGGACCCACGTTAGGGGTGCCTACTCTCCTGGCTTTGTTGGGGTCAGCACTGACAAGCTGAGCTGGCCAGACAGCAAGACAGACCACCGCGGCTGCTGCGGACCCAGGCGTGTCACTCGACCTTCTGCAGCCTTCCAAGCTCTAGGGAGGCAAAGTGTCAGATAGGCCATCATCCCCAGTCTCCAGGTGGTGGGGCTCCAGGTGGTGGCGTCTAGCGGGGTGGAGTGGGGGACTGTTGACCCAGGTCAGTGCCACATGGCTGTGGGAGTCGGAGCACCTGGGAGTGGCAGGATGAGGCAAAGTTTAGGAGGTCTGGGGGGCAGGGGCGGGGGCAGCTAGCGTGGCAGTGGAGTCACAGTGGGACCAGGAGAGCAAGCTGCCACCAAGGCCTTCAGGCCCCAAGTGCTGGCTGACTGCGTCCACCCTACCTGTGTGACTCCCCTTCTGCCCGCCTCTCCGGACTCCTTCCAGCCCAGGCTGCCCCTGTACCCGCACCCAGGCTGGCCCCTGTCATGGCTGACTCTGCTTGCCCCTCTCCCCCAGCCACAGCCCACCTGTGCAGGGAGGCCCCAGCCCTCCCACCCGTCTCTTCTCAGCGAGGACCCGCTTGTTCCCGCCCTTCCCTGCATCTCCCAGGAACTTATGGAGCTGAAAACAGGACCTTCCTCTGTAGCCCCGGCCCCAGCGTGGCGCCTGCACGTGCCAGTCCTTAACAAGGCTGCAGCAGCAGGACAGATGGGTCTGCCCGGTGGGGCGCTGGCACCCATGCCTACAGGCCGTTGCTTCTGGCATGTCAGTGGGCAGACGCCCCTGGGGCACAGTATGTGTGCAGACTCGGGATCTAGATTGGGGACCCCAGGGTTCTGCGCTCCCTACATCACAACTCCCCGAAGGGACTCGGGCCAGAGGTCCGGTGCCCACAGAGTGAGAGCCCCTGCTAGGCAGCCGTGGCCTCCCGAGAGGATCAGTGGCAGGAGAAGTGTGACATGACCGGAGCTGGTTACTCAGATGAGGGCTGGGCCAGAGGAGGCTCCCATCTGCCGGTGCTGGGTCCGAGGCAGGTGGCCTCGTGTTAGATGAGGAGTTTCCATTTCTCAGCCCGTCCTTCTGTCCTCCTGTCCTTCTGCCCAGCCCCAAAGACGCCTTCCGGGCAGTAAAGAAGAGAATCGTGGGGAACAAGAACTTCCACGAGGTGATGCTGGCGCTCACGGTGAGTGCCCTTCACCCGTCTGTGCGGCCCACACGCGGGGTGGCCTCCCCGGCCCGCCGGACTCCCGCCCACCTGGGGCTCCTCTTCTAAGCGCTGGGAGGGAAGGTCCAGGGAAGAGCTCCTTGCAGTCGGGCAGACATTGCCGGGAAAGTTCCATCTAACCCAGACAAGGGGCAGACATCTCTCCAGAAGTAGTCCGGAGCACCTGGGCCGGGGCTGCGGGGCCATGGAAGCCAGTGAGCCTGGTCTCGGGGGGAAAGGCGACCTGGGAGCCCGGCTGCGTGTTGCCTGGCACCTGGACCCTGAGAGATGAATGTGGGGCAAATAGTGCTGGCTGAGGCCAGTCCCCACCCACAACAGGGTGCCCAGGTGCAGTGGGCATCCTGCTTGCCAAGAGCTTTGTCTGGGCAGTGACAGAGCACTCTGTCCCCACGGCAGTGTCTCTCCAGGCCAGTCGTGGACAGGAAGCAGAGCAGCGCCCAAGGAGTGGACAGGGAGCGGGGGCAGGGCATCATGCCTTCTCCTCGCCATTCCGTCAGAGGTGTCTTGATTCACTTGGAGAGCTCCCTCCCCTCTAGACTGTTCAGCTCAGAATCAGCATCAGCACAGGTGTCTGTGGACACCGAGGCCACTAACAAGGGCCCCTAGCCAGCGCATGCCCACTTCCCAGTGAATCCCTGCTGGTTCCTGCTCCAGGGTCACTTTAGGAGGCCCCATCCTCACCTAGCCTCCCTCTAGGACACCATGAAAGGTGAAGGTGGGTACGTTCTCATTGATGGGTGCCGGGCTTCCAGGTCCTAGAAACGTGTGTCAAAAACTGTGGGCACCGCTTCCACGTGCTGGTGGCCAGCCAGGACTTCGTGGAGAGCGTGCTGGTGAGGACCATCCTGCCCAAGAACAACCCCCCCACCGTCGTGCATGACAAGGTGCTCAACCTCATCCAGGTGAGTATGGGCAGCCTCCAAACTGACTCTGCTGGCCCCAGTCTGCCTGCCTCCCTGCCTGCCTGCCTGCTTCCTTCCTTCCTGCCTGCCTGCCTGCCTACCTGCCTTCTTTCCTGCCTGCCTGCTTTCTTCCTTCCTGCCTGCCTGCCTACCTGCCTTCCGTCCTTCCTTTCTTCCTCTCTTTCCCTCTTTCCCTCTCTCCAGTCCCATCCCTCCTGGGCCAGGTGGTGGTAACCATGGGCCAGGTGTGCTGGGCGTGGGCAGCATGTCGCTGTGGGCTGGCTGTCTGCGTGATGTAGGCAGGGGACCTGCTGGGCATGGGCGGCATGTCACTGTGGGCTGGCTATCTGGGTGATGTAGGCAGGGGACATCTTGGGCCAGGAAGGCCCTTCTGCTCTCTGGGTGGCGGGATGGCAATGCAGTGAGACAGTGCGCAGTGGTTACTGGCCATGTCCCCTTGTCCTCTCAGTCCTGGGCCGACGCGTTCCGCAGCTCACCTGATTTGACAGGTGTTGTCGCTGTCTACGAGGACCTGCGACGGAAGGGCCTGGAGTTTCCGATGACCGACCTGGACATGCTGTCCCCCATCCACACACCCCAGAGGGTAAGGGGACTCCTTCGTGGTCGGTGGCAAGGGGCAGTGGAGTAACCCGGGTGAGGTGGGCTCGTCAGCTGCTTCCTGCTGGTCCACGTCTTAGTACACCTGCCGGCCTTGTTGGTCCTGTTTTTTCCTTCCAGACTGTGTTCAGCTCAGAAACACCGTCAGAACAGAATTCTGTGGGCTCTGACGCCAGCCATCAAGGGGACTCCAGCCAGCATGCTGTCCCTCTGGCCACCCTAGCTGTGCTCCCCGGCGACACACCCATAACACCAACCACTGAGCAGGTACATGGGCTGGCCTGGGTCAGCACCTCCCAGGTGAGGACAGTGGCCTGGCCCCTCCCCACAGGAGCCAGGGAGGGGCTCCTCCAGGACAGTCCTGCTCTGTTTAATGAAAGGAGTGAGGTCTGGGAAATGCTTGTTGGGAGATTCCATCCTCGTGAGCAGTTACACCAACCTGGGTGGTTTTGCCGTCAGCATAGCTGGCTTCTGTGATGCGGTCTCTTGAGACCACTGTGATACATTCGGCCTGTCATTGACTGAAGTATGATTAAGCAACACCTGGCGATGAGAGCAGTCTTGCAGTCCCCCCTCCTCCTCCCCGTCCCTGCAGGCCGCGTGTCATTCTGGGAGTTCCTACCTCAGCCCAGAGTCCCACAGCTCCTCAGAGACAGCTAGGTTGCAGGCTCCATCCTGTTCTCGGGGCTTCTCCAGACAGTTCTCCCGGGGCCCTTTGGGGGCCCTCTGCTCTGCAGCTCCTGCACGGGTGTGGTTTGCCAGTGTGCTCACTGAAGATTGCCTTCGAACAGGGGTTCTGGCTAAAAACAGTTTTAAAACATCTGAACCAAAACCTGTTCCCTCCCGCACTGCCCCACGGGAGGAGCTCTGCAGTGCAGGCGCCTGTGCGAGGCAGGGGGTCTCCCCAGGCCCCGCCTCAGCTTCTTTTCATTTATTTTATTGTAGCAACTTATTCTACACATTAAACTCCTTTGTATGGGTTCCCCAGGCCTCATATATGTGTCTACACACCCTACCCACCACCAAGTCACCAGTATTCTTCACCACGTCCTGTGGTCTCCGCCACCCCTTGACCCCTGCTCCCCGCCCCACTCCCTATTGGTGACCTCAGTTCTGTTTCCAGTGTCCAAGGGTTGGTTATGTTTCATCTGTTCTTTTGTTTTGTCTGCTCACATTCCACCTGTGAGTGAGGTCATCTGGTCTCTATCTTTCTTCTTCTGACTTGTTTCACTTGGCATCATCCCCTCTAGATCCATCCATAACAGGATTCAAGTAACAGGGTTTCATCTCTTCTAAGGGATGGGTAGTATTCTATTGTGTATATAAATCACATCTTCTTTATTCATTCATCTGACATTGCCCACCTCAGCTTGGAAGGCTTGCCCACCTCAGCGGCCCCAGAGTCAGCCTCCTAAGCCCGGAGGCCCAGCCACCTGCCCACTTGCTCCCTCTGAGGACCCACACTGTGACCGTTAGCTGAGTGCTCGGTCACCTCAGACATGGCTGCTGGGCCAAGGAGCAAGGCCCATGCTCTGTGGGTGCCCACGTTTGAAGGGTTTTACGGACCTCAGCTGAGTGTCGAAGCTTGGCTGCTGAACACGGGGAGAGAGACAGGTGCGATGGGAGAAAGCGAACTTTCCCCGGTGCACCCACTGGCCTCCTGTACAGGATCACAGGGGTGTAAGCTCACAAGCCTGCCGACGGCCGTGGCTCCCAGGCTATGGGAAGGGCAGCTTCTGAACTTTGGTGTCTCGTAGCAAGTGATGAAATCACCACCAGAGTTACACACGCGGGGAAAATTCTGCTAACTAGGTAGAATCGTCAAAGATGCATAAAAATTGTCAGGTCATCCTGTGATCCAGATTTGATCTAAACTGGCTATGATTTTGACCAGTTTGCCTGAGTCTAGCATCTGTCAGGACTCACGCTGACTTAGTGGAAGAAGTGCTCGCTCCACAAAATGGGCCAGGCTTTGTTTCGTTTCAGAGCCTCATTTTTCTCCCGCAGCATGTTCAGACTTTCAGGCCCACGGTGATGTGACCCCGTCCCCCGCACAATTAAGTCCTGGCGGACCTGGACGCTGGCTTGTGATCAGCAGTTTTCCGCTTGCTCTTCCAGGAGCGCTCGTTAAATAAGGCCAAGTATCCAGAGCCTTCTGAGGTTTGGGAGGGTGTCCAGGGACCACAGGGATGTGCTTCCTGAGTCTGCACATCCCTTTTTATGTGTAGAGGCTGGGTCATGACCCCTGCCTCCAAGACACTGGTGAAGGAGAATTAGCCACAGATACTACATGCCTGGCGCTTAGTTGGCCATTAGAAGCGGGAGCTGCTGTCACAGGCACCCTGAGTGATAAGAGTGACATTCATACTCCGAAAGCAGTGAGGTTGCCCAGTTTACAAGGTGCTGGCTTTCCCAGCGCCAGGCTGTTTCAGGCTAGACCAGCGAGCCAGTCTGAATCTGAGTTTCATACCCAAGGACTCACCCACAGCAGACCAGGAGCATCTTCCTTTCAAGAGAGAGTGAAATCCTGGGAGCCATGAAGCGAAGTCATGGGAGCCTGCGGGCCTGTGGCCTCCCTCCCAGGGCCCTCCCTCCCGGGCCTCGTTAGTGTGCCCGGCCCCAGGGGCCCCAAGTCCTCAGCCGTGCTCTGTTCATTCACCCTCAGCTTGTCTCTTTTTGGGCTCTCCTCGCACTGGCCTCCCCAGTTTGGAGATGGTGACGGTGAGTAGTGCCTCTATGAGGGGCACGGGCTGCGGGCAGGCCCCCCACAGGCCTCGGTGCAGGGCTGTGAGCCCAGAGGGTGCCGGGCTGCAGACCTCAGCCTCTCACAGGGCCAACGGCGTGTTTCAGATCGGGAAGCTGCGCAGCGAGCTTGAGATGGTGAGCGGGAACGTGAGGGTGATGTCGGAGATGCTGACTGAGCTGGTGCCCACCCAGGCGGAGCCCGCAGACCTGGAGCTGCTACAGGTGAGCCGGCGCCGCCCCCAGGGCTTCCTGCTGCCTCGCCCCAACATGCTAGACTCCCTGCCTGAAACCCAGGGACTTCGGTCTCCCCCAGATTGGAACTCAGGAGCCCACTTCTTTCTGGTGGTCATTTTCAGTTTGTTGCTTTTACAGGGAAGGTGTAGGCAGGAATGAAGATGAGCAGGCAGGCAGGGAGAGAGAGGAGGAAGAAGCATTTTGTTTATTGTATTTAGCTTTTCATCTGAGTTGTCCCCCGTCCC